>PVIH01003914.1:125200-150388 GCA_004025045.1 Sigmodon hispidus
CAATTCTATTCCATTGGTCCACAAGTCTGTTTTTATGCCAGTACCAGGCTGTTTTTATTACTGTAGCTCTATAGTATAGCTTGAAGTCAGGGATGGTGATACCTCCTGAGGTTCTTTTGTTGAGTAAAATTGTTTTGGCAATCCTGGCTTTCCTGTTATTCCAAATGAAATTCAGTATTGTTCTTTCAAGGTCCAAAAATATTGTGTTGGGATTTTGATGGGCTGTGCATTGAATCTGTAGATTGCCTTTGGTAGAATTGCCATTTTTACTATGTTGATCCTACCGATCCAGGAACATGGGAGAGCTTTCCATTTTCTGATATCCTCTTCAATTTCTTTCTTCAGTGATTTAAAATTTTTGTCAAATAGGTCTGTTACTTCTTTGGTTATAGTTACTCCAAGGTATTTAATACTATTTGCAGCTATTATGAAGGGTAATGTTTCCCTTATTTCTTTTTCAGCTCCTCTATCTTTAGTGTATAGAAGGGCTACTGATTTCTTTGAGTTAATCTTGTATCCTGCTACATTGCTGAAGGTGTTTGTCAGCTGTAGCAGTTCCTTGGAAGAATTTTCTGGGTCACTTATGTATACAATCATATCATCTGCTCGAATCCCTCATCAATTCTTACACCCTAATAGCGGGAGACTTCAATTCCCTACTTTCAACCCTGGATAGATCAACCAGACAAAGCCTCAACAGAGAAATAAGGAGTCTAAAAGAGGTTATGATGCAAATGGATTTAATAGATATCTACAGAACCTTCCACCCAAATGCAAAGGATTATACATATTTCTCAGCTCCTCATGGAACTTTCTCCAAAATTGACCACATAATTGGTCATAAAGCAAATATCAACACATACAAAAAAATGGAAATAATCCCTTGTAGCATATCAGACCACAAGGGCCTACAGTTAGAGTTCAACAACATCAAAACCCAAAGAAAGCCTACCAACTCATGGAAAGTAAACATCACTCAGCTGAACCATCTCTGGGTCAAGGAAGAAATTAAGAAAGAAATCAAAGTCTTCCTAGAATTCAATGAAAATGAATCTACAATGTATCCAAACTTGTGGGACACAATGAAAGCAGTCTTAAGAGGAAAATTCATAGCACTAGATGCCTGTATGAAAAACCTTGGGAAATCCCACACTAGAGACCTAACAGCGCAGCTGAAAGCCTTAGAACAATTAGAAGCGAACTCACCTAGAAGGAGTAGATGGCAGGAAATAATCAAACTTAGAGCTGAATTCAATACAATTGAAACAAAAAGAACAATACAAAGAATCAAGGAACCTAAGAGTTGGTTCTTTGAGAAAGTTAACAAGATAGATAAGCCCTTAGCCAAACTAATTAGAAAACAGAGAGAGAGTGTTCAAATCAACAAAATCAGAAAGAAAAAGGGGGACATAATAACAGACCCCCAGGAAATACAGAAAATTATCAGATCATATTTTGAAAATCTGTATTCCACAATAATGGAAAACCTAGAAGAAATGGACAGCTTTCTAGACAGGTACCATCTACCAAAATTAAATGAAGATCAGATTAATTACCTAAACATGCCTATAACCCTTAAGGAAATTAAAGCTGTCATTAAAACCTCCCCAAAAAATAAAAGCCCTGGTCCAGATGGTTTTAGTGCCAAATTCTACCAGACATTCAAAGAAGAATTACTACTGTTACTCCTCAAACTATTTCACACAGTAGAAACTGAAGGAATATTGCCAAATTCCTTTTATGAGGCCACAATCACCCTAATACCCAAGCCACTCAAAGACACAACAAAGAAGGAGAATTACAGACCAATTTCCCTCATGAACAGTGGTGCGAAAATTCTCAACAAAATTTTGGCAAACCGTATACAACAATGTATAAAAGATATCATCCACCACGACCAAGTAGGCTTCATCCCAGAAATGCAGGGCTGGCTTAATATACGAAAAACTGTAAATGTTATCCATCATATAAACAAACTAAAGGAACAAAACCACATGATCATATCCTTAGATGCGGAAAAAGCCTTTGACAAAATCCAACACTCCTTTATGATATTAAGGCCATTTTAAAGTACAGTGTAATAGAATTCATGACCACTACCTGCTTCGGCTTTGAGAAGACAATATTAAGCATAAGCATAGTAACTACTATTAGAAGTAAAGTAGAAAAACAATAATTAAAATAAAGGACATTCCTCTTATAGTATTAATGCCTATAGGAAGTTATATAATCTGTATTTTTACATTAAAAAGTTCTAACATTAAAAATTCTAAATCAGTTGCTATTCCAATCCTTAATTAATAGACAGAATCCCTTGCTCTTGACATTTTCAAATGTATGAAAAGAATCATTCCTATTTTTCTTTTCAAATTTGAGAAGTAAAGGAAGCAGAATCTGTCCTTAGTTTATTCAAAATCAAGTGTTCAGTGAGTGCGTTAACCTTGCCACAATCTACCTCTAATCATATGAAATGGAATATCTGTATTTTCTGCCATATTTTCTCCACAAAATGACATCAGAAACTCATGAATATTTAGACTGAGCATGTGAATCTGCATGTATATTTAGTGTAAATCTGCCTAGTAAGGTCACTATTACTTATCATTATTTATTCCTCATGGTTTACACCTGGTGTTATTGGGTTAAGCAGGCTTGGTTTTAGACAAATACATTCAATTATTTTTGTTCTAAGGTCACATGTAGTTGTCAACAGGATGTCATAATTACTTTTGATGGGACCCTGTGGCTTAGGCAAAGATGTTGGTACTAAAGTAACCGGAAAAGAAAAACGCCAGTTGTTCTGTTAATTAGAAATAATAAGGGAAGCTAAATTAAATACTGCTGTTTCCTCACTCCAATTCAAAGAGACATTGATGAATTGAGGCATCTAAAAGTTTTCTCTTCTATTAGCCCAAGTATCTTCCCCTGGGGTGTCTTCCTCCTATGCCTTGCATGCTATGGAGGAAAGTGATCTATGAGTCAGACACTCACTAAAGGAAAGCAGGTGTAAAATATGATGGAGATATTTGTTTCATGTGCACAGAGACATATTCATACTGGATGTAATTTCAGCAGAAAATTAAAAGTCCCTTTAACTAAGAAAATGCAGTACACATATTTACTGAAGTATTATTTGAGTATTACTTGATTGTGCCAGGAGACTACTTTCTGTTTTTACTAAGTGAATTGAAACATGGAATTGTATAAACTTTTTAAAATTCTTTAAAAGATTATCGAATTTTGTTTGACACTAGAGATGACAGGTAACATGATTAATTGCCACTCATAATTGCAATTTCATTTCAGTAGTTATTGCCTGTCAGTATCAATTAATAGCTCAACAAAAAAACTCATTCATTCCAGAATATTAGAGAATGATGGCTTGTGGGAATTGTGCTAAATTAGCACTTTCAATTAGACTTTGAGTTTTATAGGATACTGAATAATAGTTTATGGGTTTATAATAGTAAGTACCAGTGAGTTATTGTTAAATTGTAATTACCATAATTATGCATGTTTATCTAGAGAATTGTAATTGGTATTGTCTTCATGTTTTAAAATAGTCTATTGTACTTAATTGTTCACATAACGTATAGATTCTGAAGTTTATTATAATAGGGAATCAGGTACAACGTAACATATTGGAGTAATCTATTCGAAGTGTACAGAACATAGCAATTGGCTTATGGTGCTAGGGGCTATGGGAATATTATGTGTAGAAACCCTGAAAGACTCAGATTCAAATGAAATCCATTGTACATAGTCTGAACTACATATTCTAGTGTTCATTTTCTATTGTTTACATAATTCACTGTATGTATTTTTTTAAAAAAGCAATATATTAAAACAAAATAGAATGTGATACAACTTCCTAGGTGAGGAGATTGAAATTCAAACTTTAGTATGATTCCAGAATTGTTGCATTTGTCTCCATGTTTACTTTTAGCTTATATAATTTACTTTTTATCAATCTTAAGGTGAAAAGATATAAATATTTCAAATAAATGCCATGTAATCTATGTTTTGCAATTAATTACAGCTCATAAGGAGAACAATCTACAAGATCACTTTAACATTTTAATAATACCTTCATAAAACTAGTCAGGAATCTATTCATCCAATCCAAAATTTAAAATTCAATGGGAACTCTGATTAAAATTATTAATCCTAAATGGTCAGAATAAATTGAAGCCTACTGAATCACAGTCCAATTTGTACTTGTTAGAGTCATGGTAGCAGCAGTCAATTTATGTGAAGAAAAATATGAACACATTGATCAAATTAAATGTGGGTTGAAAGAAGTTCTGATTATTTGGGAACTTAAAGGTTATCCCATAGATGTGCTGTATTATGAAGAATTTATATAACTGATTTGGAAAAGAGATAAATCCAGTACGTCACAAGCTACAAACTTCCATTACTTGCTGTGTCGCTTGCGTCCACTGCCAAAATTTTATCATATTTTGGAACAATGGGCTCAACTTTTACCATGTTTTACTTGTTATTGTGTCTTCTTAAATGAATTAATAACATTTATCAATGTGAGAGGATTGTAAGATGATGTGACATAAAAATGGAGAAACAGGAGAATGCTAGCTTTCTTTTTTATTAATTAATCAATTGACTATTTTTTCCTATCCTGATTATGTTTTCTCTCCCTTCCTTTCCTCAGTCTATCCTCTCTTTCTAATCACTCCACGTAGCTTTTCTTCTGCCCCATTCAATTCTTCTATCTTCTTTTTAAGAAAAGGTTGGGTCTCCTGTGTATATTGCATCAGCCATCCATGGCATATCAAGTTGTAGCAAGACTGCAAGAGTCCATCCAGCAAGAGGAAAGGGTCGCATGAGCAGGCAACAGAGTTAGAGACAGTTGCTTCCTTCCACCTGCATCCTCTGCTCATTCTACCAGGATTTTCACTAAAAGACCAAGCTACACAACTGCAACACATGTGCAGAGGGCCCATGTCAGGTTCATGAAAGGTCTCTGATTGACTTTTCAGTCTCCATGAACCCTCATTAGCTCAGGTCAGTTGACTCTGTGTTTTTCTGTAATGTCCTTGGCCCCTCTGGCTCCCATAATCCTTCTCTCTTTACTTCCACAGGATTTTCCAAGGTTCACCTAATATTTAGCTGTGGGTTTTTGCAACTGTTTCCATCAGGCTAGATGAAGCCTCTCTGGTGAGAATTAGGCTAGGCAACAATCTGGGAACATAGAAGGGTATCATCATGTTTATTCTATCCTGAGTTCATCATCATATCTTAAGTATATTTCTTCCACAAATTCTGCTTGAGAGTCCATTAATTATTCTAACTTAATTGATACTTTATGTATAAATAAGGGCTATTCAGATAATTATTCTAACTTAAATGGTACTTTATGTATAAATTATGGCTGTTAAGATGTGTTTCTCCTAACAATATCTCCACTTATGTATTTTATTTTATAGTTTATAACAAATTGCCTTATTAAAGGGTCTGTCCTCTAGTGGAAACTCCTCTATGCTTATTGGTTGTATTATATATGAGAGTAATGCTACTTCTTTCTTCATTTCCTCATTAGTAAAATGGGATGCAAAAAGGGTATCTTATTGCCATGAAGGAAGGATTAAGGTATACATGAAAATATGCAAACAAGCATGTGAACCCTATAACGGCTGAATCAAAAAACTTTTTACTGATTTTAGTATTTTTATATAAGAGATTAGACGATGAAATGCTTGCATCACAGTCTTGGCAAAAGCATGGACATAGATTTCCATTGACCACAGATGTATGCTCTTTATTTCTGACTTACATCCCAGCCTATCAATTAACTTCACAACCATCATAACATTTTTGCATAGCTCTGTGAGACTAAAAAATTTGATAGAAATGCCTTCTATATTTTCATAAAATTCATTTATAATAATGTTTATCAGTACATAGTTGAGTACAGAGCTACTGGGCATGGCAGCAGGCTCTCCTTGCCAGGGTGAAGCTCATCCACTAATCTCACAATCTGTATAAAGTAGTTCAGCCAGCTTTCCATGTGTTTAAACAGATTATCACCTAGCTGGCATATCTCTGTCCTGTATGTGAGCATATCATGGCTGATATGGTGAAATGGCTTTCTGAAATACATCCTGACAAATTAATACGGTTTTGTTCCAAATAGCTTCCTACTTAGGTTTTAAAATATGCAATCCATATTTTACTTATGGCTTACTCATTTATATCATCCAATGGAAAATACCTATCTATAGAAGGTGAACCAGTGGGAAATGCAGTATTCCTATTATTCTAACATCCAAAATCTTGGAGATTTTCCATTTTGTTTTAATTATATCAGCTGTATTGATTTTTTTAAAAAAATATTTGCCAATAAATCAAAACACTACATACCCGGACAAACCAGAACCAAATTCTATACAACATAATGAACTTAGAAACGCACATACAGATATAAGTTCATTTAACTATGTAGCTTCATCTTAAATTTTACACTTTAAATATCTGATATATTTTAACAAAACGTTAAGTATTTATAAAATTTACAACAAGTTGATATCTAAATATTTATAAGACACAAAACTTACATTTTTGACATATGTTATATTTCAAATTAGAGCCATTTCTTGGCTTTGTATGTTTCTCTTACCAGGCTTATATTAATTACATGCTGTTTGGTCTATGGCTTATGCTTATTGCTTGCTAACTCTTATACTTTAAACTAACTCTTATTTTTATTAATGTTTAGCCACATGACTTGGTAACTTTTTGCTCAGTGTAGCATTCTCACCCCGCTTCCTCTGTGTCTTGCTGTCATCTGCTGCTCTATTCTTCCTCTTCCCAGAATTCTCCTAGTCTGCTTGCCCTGCCTCTACTTCCTGTCTATCTACTTGAACAATCAGTGCTTTATTAAACAAATATGAGTTACAAATATTTACAGTGTATGAGGGTATAGTTCTAAAGCAATAAATAAAAGTCTGTCACACAGAAGTGAGGACAGCCATTCTCAAACACAGCGATTATTAGGCTCTGTTAGGGCCTGGGGGTCTAGTTTTTATTCCAGGTGAATTTGTACATTGTCTATGTGGCTTTTTATTGAAATACCATTGATAAAAATGGTTACCTTTCTCAAAACTATTTGTTGTAGATTTTATAACGAAGATGCTGTTTTTCTTATTTTAAGAATTAATATGTCTAAAATTCAGCCTGTAAACAATTTCTAGATCGCATAAATATTGTATATGGAGAAATAAGCCTCTATAATTAAAACAGTACATTTTGAAACTTTAATTAGACTGCTCTGATTGACTAAACTAGATAATTGCTGATCTCAATTATAAACTAAAAAGAAACAAGCTAAGAAGAAATTTTGGGAAGGCAGGTTTAGTAGGATTATTGGAATATCATCTTTTTCCCCAGCTATTTGAATGGGTTTTTCTTTTTAAATAAAACTTAAGGCAGAGACAGTAGCAAAGTGCTTCACATCCAATCAATGATCTGAATAAGACAGTCCACTACCAGCTATCATCAGTATGAGTGATTGGAGATAGCACTACTATTGAGGACCAGAGCGTATTTGCACTTAATCAAATACCCTGGCTGAATTTTCTATTTCCTTCTCCAAGGCTGTGTGATCACCTTGGCAGCAATGCCATTTGCTCTAAGACTGTCCATACACTGTGCATTAGGAGTGAAAGGAAATGATGCCACCATCACTACAGTCACATCTCTTACTGATCTGTCGCCTTGCAAGATGTATCTGTCTTTACACCAATCACACAGCTTAAGGAGGGAGTGATAGAGAGAATAAATGAAGCTTGCTGTTGACTTCTCCCACCTCTCATTCTACCAGGTTTTTAGTAACATCAGGTTTAACATACTGTAGATCTATTGCATGCCAATATGTGCTGTCATTCTCTTGTTCCTAAGTACTAAGCATTCTCTTTTAAAACATGTAGCCACTTTGTTTATATAAACAGCTTGTGAAAATGATCTCATGATATAACTTAGTATGAAATCTTAATAACCTTAAGAAGTGACAATGAAAGCTCCTTATTTGCCTTAGGCTATGTAATATTTCTGTTATATTTTGTTCCCTACCCACAAAACCAAAATATTTGAGAAATTCTTGGTTTGTATTATGACTTATATAAAGGGAAAACCATTATAAAAGCATTTAGCTTGAACTCTAATGTTAATAATTAAATTGAAGATTATCCTCTATATACTTAAAGTAGTCTATTTATAGAACAGAAATGAGAACAGGCTAATTATGACATATAGATAAATGAAAATTAAACACTTGTTTTTATATTGAAAATGAGCATCTGGATATAGTGGTATAACAATGTTTCAATATAGGGAGGAGCTGATGCCAGAGGCCTCTGAGCCCTGAAACTGAAGTTTATGGTTTCATCAGTAAGAGGGACTTGAAGTTAGTGTACATAAAGTCATATACTTGTGTCTACCAGACTAGAAATATTTTAACTGATGAAAGCAAAGAGATGTAAGAATCACCTTGGAGTGATAGATAGAAAGCATGTATTAAAATCATTGCACTTCAAAACCAACATGTAGGTTGATTTAACAATTTAATTAAATGTTATTTAAGAGATATATATATATAAAAAAAAAGAGGGACTTGCCTCCAACATCTCAGAAGCTGCTAAGGACAATAGTAATTGTTTAATTATATTTCCAGTCTCTTGGTTAATTCTGACCATCAGTTCAAAAAAAATGGCTTCTCATGCTTGGTGTTTGGATATTTTTTAGATGGTCTTTGGCTTTAAGAAAGAGCATTGTCAGCAGAGATGGTAAGTTTTTATTTAAGTTGGATATGTATATTCATATACCAACCTACCTTAATTATAGGTGTTTTTAAGTAAATAGTTAATAGTTTGATTCCTTATGACATTTTCAGATATCCTTACTCTGTGTGTGTGTGTTTAGCCTTTTTCTGTATTTATCTCCCTTCTACTCCCTAATTATTGACTTTCCTTTTTTCTCCTTGAAAACTAATTTTCATGACCGAAAGGTACCATGCAAAGTTTCAAAGTAAGAAAACCAACATTCCTACATAACTATGGCACCTATGAACAACTAAGACCATCATAGCAGAATAACCCCAAGGAGTGTAGTAGTGGTACACACATCTTACGGGTAATTAACAACTCTATAATTAGAATTAAAAGGATCCATACTTGGTACTGGAAACATAGTCTGCTACCCTGGGCTGGTGAAGTCATGAATTTTGGAGGAGGACTTACAAATGCCATTTTACTAAACCAATATAATCTTTAACAATATTCTAAGTGTCTGTCTTTAAACCCACAAAGAAGTATAGTCCTCATTCACCATCAAAGAAACTTTTTTTACAGTAGAGGAAGTCCATCATGGAAAATGGCAATCAATCAAAATGCAGAGCTGTTGTAGATACTAACTTATATATCTATACTATTACTTCTATACCTCAGGCCAAATGATATTGTAGAATAGAAGACAGAAAAATTGTAAGAGCCAGAGGAACAGGGAGTTTGCTGTGAGAGTCTATCTTCCAGAAACAAGAGGAGCTATACGGATAATGTCTCGCAAACATGATTCTTTAAACATAAGCTCTGCAAGGAGAACATCAGCAGACATGCTAATGTTCATAGGAGAAAGCCCAGGAGGCCTCAGCCCTACACAAGAATCTCAGGCAACTAACGCATGCTGAGAGTAAGATAAATAGGCTTCTTTAGGGAACAGTACACCAATTAGTTCTTCAGTACCAAAGAGCCCTGAAACATATAAGTAAGTAACATTATGCAAACTGAGTAGATTGTTCCTGTTGAGGAGTGTGTGTGTGTGTGTCCGTGTGTGTGTCTGTGTCTGTGACTGTGACTGTGTGTGTGTGTATAAAACAATTAATGAAAAGATAGATTATGAATTTGAAGGAGAACAAGAAGGGATATACAGGAGTTTGTATGAAAGAAAAAGAAGAGAAAATATATAATTAATTTCAACAAATAAAATGTTTTTTTAAAGTAACAGAGCTTTCACACTGGAAAGGTAGTTCAGTCTGTTAAGTACCCATGGAATGAAGACCCGAGTTCACACAAAAATTGGAGCATACTCATTTGTTCTTATAATTCCAACTATGAGGGGAGAAAACAGGTAGAATTTTGAGAGCATTGACTTCTTAACCTCACTTAATTTAGGAATGCCAGAACCCAGTGAGAGACCCTCTCTCAGAACACAGGGTAGACAGCTCCTGAAAAGTCACATCTATGATTAACTATTTAATCCCTGACCTGTAAATGCATGCATATAGATGTGAACCTATGCCTTGAACACACACACACACACACACCACAAAGAATATGGTTTCAAAGGATTGCAATTAATCAACACACACACACTGATTGATCATTTAAACCATCCTGCATTTTTACTTTGGTATGTGCTTCTCTTCCTTATTCACATCTCCCCTTAAAGCTCTGTTATGGTTCTGATTTGTCTCTAACATATTGGGTTCAGTTTTTTGTTTTGTTTTGCTTTTGTACAGAATGCGTCTTCAGGGATTACAAACATTCAAATTAATTTCCCAGGGGTCACGCAATATTTTGGAAGAGATATCAAGTAGCATGCTAAGGTTACTCCATTTAAGAACGTTCTTAATTAGTGAAATTAACTGAGCTTCCCCATAGTAATTTACTGAAAAATCTTAAGAGAAGTCAAGCAAGATGTTTCCTGGTGAACACACAGAAGCTCTGCCCCTCGAACCTTATTAAACCCTTAACTAGTCAAATTGTCTTTTAAAATTACTATTTTAAATCCCTAAATAATTGATGTAATAAAAATTGCTCTTCTTCCCTGGATGATTCTATTCACATATTTGTTACTATTTACCATAAATGGTAAGCAACAGGCATGAATATTTTTCTGTTGTTAGTGTTTAGCATTACATAAACATATGAGCATCACTACTGTATGCTTCTAACAATCACACATCAAGTCCTCTAAGAGACCACTCAGCTGTCCCCTTTCCTAGATCTTCTGTTAGTAGATCACACTCGAGACATTTTAAGGAAGTAGAAAAATATTCGAAAGGCACAGCTGTTAAAACTGTGAGTCAGACTTGTAACATTCACCAAGAATAACCCAAAATGCAAGGTGCTAGTAAGCTGCCTTAAAGTCATCATAGATCACCCAGATCCACATTACAGGTATATCTAGTGAAAAACTGAATCTTAAATTGCCCTGAAATCAATGACAAAAAAAAATACATTAGGATAAGATTTTCTCTATTTGAACCATTACATTATAACTAAATTTCTTGGTGATTTTTCTATGTGTATACCTATGTATGTGTTCATGTACTATGCACAGGTAGGTGTACACATGTATATGGTATTATTCTTCAGCTTATATTTTGAGACAGGGATCTTCTAATAAACTGGCCAGGGATCTTCAGATCCTGTGTTTCCAGCTCTGATATTACAGGTGCACACTCACCATATGCAGTGATGCTATTTACCAGGACTCTGAGTATTGAGATGTGGTCTTGAGGTCCTTTAACTATTGAGAATCTATAAAACCATATCATCTGAGGCTTTCTAGTAAAAAAAGAAAAATCCCCTTTGGAAATCAAGTAGAGATATTATCAGCCTCTGATGTATGGATTTGTACCAGAGAACAGAGCAACTGAAAACAGATCCTGTAATAGTGGTTCTCTTTAAAACCCCTGCAGTTGTCTTAATGGATATGAAGAAACAAGAATAGCCAGGGTGGGAATGCAAGTGTGATCATGGGCTTTGCCATCATCATTTCTCTTATTTAAACATATTCCAAGGGAAACTCATATGGTGAAAGTCAGCCATGCCCCATATAGGATGTTCACAACTACTGTGTGTGGTAGGGTCATTTAGAGGGCAAATATTCCGCTTTATCCTTGCAAAATCCTGACATTCAATTCAGAGATAGATGTGTATAATAGAAAACCTAATAATATAGTGGGAAGCATTTCCTTTCAGCTTCAAAAGAGAACATTACAAAGAGAACAGATGGTGATGCACTTGCTGTAATAGGCCGAAACACTAAAGAGACTTTGACAGAGATTGCCCATAGATAAAATAGCAGTGGCAGGGCTCAGATCTGTTTTTAGGTTGCACAGTGGTTCATTGACTTACTTTGCCTACTGATATGTGTTCAGAGATTAAATTTGGTTTGCTTTTTGCTGCTAAAGCTATATGTCTTATACTGAATTAAACCATATTGTCTCAAATTTGACTTGTGCATATCTTTACAGTTCGTTTTTTTTGTGAAATTTGATAAAGAGAAAATATTATTCCCAATAATTATGTTCTTGTTCAATTTCTCCTTATAGCCAGAGCCACAGGAGAAGGAAATATTCTCAGTCCAAACTTGGCATCAGAGTCTATTGTTGAATATGCAGGACTTGTGGTTTTTCTTGTTGTTATTTCTTTGTTTTTGTTGGTTGTTTTGTTGGTTTTGTTTTAGACATGGTTTTAGTCTGTTCTATAGCCTGGCTTAGAAATCACTATGTGACTTAGGTTGTTGGCCTCATGTCAGAGCAACCCTTTGTTTCAGATTCCTGGGTGCTGGAATTCCCTTCTTTTATTTCAGATGCTCTATTCTGCTCCCAAAAAATCTTTTATTTTAGATATCTTGAGCAATCTATCTTTTCAGAATGTTTTTGGGGTACCCAATATTCACTTAGGCTTGCTTGCCACTGGGTTAAAGACCTCAGACATATGAAAGGAGCATCTATGTTGGCATAAGCCTTTAATCCTACCACTGGAGAGCCAAAGGTAAGGGAATCTCTATGAGTTCAAGTCCAGCTTCATTTTCAGAGTGAGTTGCATGACAATCAGAGCTACAAGGTGAGACACTAACTCAAAAAAAAAAAAAAAGAAAGAATAAAAAATGAAAGTGAAGAGGAAGGGGAGAAAGGCAGGGAAGGAAGAAAGAAAGGAAAGAAGGGAGAGAGAGAAGGATTATGTATTATCCTACAACTGGCCAGAACAGTGCTGCACCAGAAACAAACAAGTACTTAAAAAAAAAAAAGAAAGAAATTGTGGTTTTTGCCTCCTTCATCTCCCAATTCCTCTTCTGAAGTGCAAGCATCTTGTTTAATTATTTGTTTGCGTGTCTTCTTCCTAACCTTTAAGAAACAGATAGTTGAAAACAAATTCCTGCATAGAATGTAGAGGCCAGTTTTTTGCTTTGTTTTATTTTTATATTGTCTTTGCAGTCCACAACCTTTATATACATATTTGTTAAGTGATTGATAAATGATGAGTAATTTCAATATTTTAATTGAAATTAACCCATTTGGAATTGACTAATTAATGTCCTCAAATACCAATTATTTAAAAATCATCTTTATAAAACATGAGAAAGTGTTGAATAAAATAAAAATACTGATGAAGCTCCTCAGTACTTTATTGCATTTTGACAGATTAATACTATGATCAGCCAAAAATAGACTGATGCAAAGGTAGTTTTTAAAACATGACTGTTTATGCTTAAATCAAGTACAGAATTAGAAACATGTTTTACAAACTATTGCAGTTGTTCTTGATTGTGTAGACTTGAACTTGAGAGTTATACCCTATTGATTAATATGCCAAATTCACTGGTCATAGGACATGGAAAAATCAAATCAATGATGATTGAGAAGCTATATTCTCTCCACTGACTTCCATTATATAGCTTGACAGTTATCTGTATCATTTTCTTTTCTTTACATGTCTTAGGAATCAAGCCAATTTCTATTATTCCCTTATATTACACGATTTTCCAACCTTAAGACTGTGAAAAATAAGTCATCCTAGACACAGCAAGAAAGTGTATCTAACTTCACAGTTACATGAAAGACCCTGTATTCTCCCTAGTTAATCACTCTGTAGACATGTGTACCATAACTTACTGTGTTGGCGTCTGTGTCAATATGTCAATTTTTCATTTTGCAATTTTTTGCTTATCAGTTCCTTTATTTTCATTTAAACAGATTACCTTTATTCTCAATTTCTGGGATGCAATTTATGTGAGCTTGAAGTGTTTCACTCACTATCTATGTTTATAGGATCTACTTATTGTTCCCAGAGAAGAAAAAAAGGGGGCCATGGGAGCTGTCTGTTCATGCTGATGCCATGGTGCGATAGAAAGGGAAGATTCTTCTCAGTTAGAGGATAGGTCTATGAAGATACTGATAGAAGATTACTATATTCTCCATATACATCTAATAAGAACCATGATACGGGGAACTATAATGAAGTCAAGTTTCTATTATAAGAAGTATTAGCCTCTTCCATTCACTCTACTCACAGCTCAATGAGAGTATTAGATTCTATTTACAAAAAAATATTTCTTATGATAAAATATTTTTTAAACTATGACATTTAAATTTAGTAGATGTTAAAAGTTTTTATTTGTTAACCCTCAGCAGCATTTAGTGAGCATTACCATTGCAGTAAAACTTGAAAAACCTGCTCTAGTTTAAAAGATGTCCAAATTTTCTTCAGAGGAGTAAGTGCTTAATTTCAATATGATGTTTTATGTGCTGTGATGGGCCATATACTCTGTTAACTGATACTATTTCTTATTTTTGCTGATGTAAGTTACAAATATTCACTTATACTTCTTCAACTATTAATTTTGTCAAAATAATTTACTTATATTTCATCTAGGTTTTTAATCTTTATTTTAGAAAATACTTTTATTACTTTCCTAATCATAGTTATATAATGTGTTTTGAAAATATTCACACCCCATAATTCCTCCTCTAACACTTGCCAGATCCACAACCACCTCCATAACTCCCTAACTTTGTGTCCTCTTACTTCTTCAATAACTCATTAGTCTAAATTCTAGTACCCATATATTTCTGGGCATGGAACTGTCCACTGCAGTGTGTATGATTCTGAAACCAGACTGAGTTTTCCTCCATCAGAAACGTTCAACTGTAATAACTTCTCAGACAGAGAACATGGGTTATGTTCCCTTTCCACCCCTTTGCTGGAGTGTCAGTTGGCTTGATCTTTGGAAAGTATTGTGAAAACAGCCTCAGTCACTGTGAATACATGAGTGTATCAGCGTTGTTAATCAAGGAGATACTATTTCACTTTTGTTCTCTTCAGCCTGTGGACGTTAGAACTTTGCAGTGATTCTTGAACTTTGGTTTGTGGGAGTGTGATACTGATAATCTATTTGTGGCTGAGCTCTCTGCTGGCAAGTTTATACATTAATACACTAATCACTATACATTGCTTAAAGAAACTCTCTGATACGGTCTGAGTACTGCCCTAATCTATAGGCAGAGAAATACTGGTAAGAAGATACCATGTCCATTTGATAGAAGAATAGTAACAGGTTCATTCCTAGGGTGTGTGAGCTCCCTGACAATGGATTTCTGGTAAGATTTTATGTTTTTCTCCTGTGGAGCAGGCCTTAAGTACAATCAGAAAGAGGTTTGATAGATATAATACAATTCATATCACCATTTCACACATGGATGTATCTTTTATAGTTGGTCAATATTGTAGCATGCAGGGTTGATAACTTATTAGACTCTTAGTGACATTTTTTTCTCCAAGCAGGCTACATTAACATCCTCACAATATTATAAATCTAGACGGCAAAAACTTGGAAAAATCAAGTTGGTAATATCAAGGAAGCTATGTCCTTGATGTCTATCTTTTGTATGGCAACATGTGTCTTATGAGATGAACAGAATCATCATTTCAATTTAATATTGAAATAAGTCTGATTAAATTCATTCTTATTCAGTTCTGTTAGCATTTAGGAATATATGCTTATAAAATAGTATGTTTCCATAAGGATTTTTCAAACATCTTTCAAGGAAGTTATACCTTTCCTAATCCTCTGCTCTTCCCTACCTTTTCCTACTCCTCACCTCACTTAAAGCTCTCTCTCCATTTTTCACTGTTTACCATTCGCTGCAAAGCACTTCTGCTTTGGTGTAACTAAAATAAACTAAACTTATCTCTTGGCTTACCAACTGCCTTAAAGCATCGCTTCAAAAATTTATCTGTGCACAATTGCATCTCTTAGAGTTCTTACAAATAGGACACTTTCTGATTCTAGCCATGGCAAACCTTCTTTGCTTCTCATAGGATTATATAAAGTAAAAAATATGATTAGCAAATAGTAACAGTGAACTTTATTGCACATCTAAGGCAATATCCATTCATCTAGAGCATTAATTTCAGGAATGCAGAGACTTGTGGGAGGAAAAAAAAGTATGGCAATGTGCTTGTAAATTCTTTAAAGAACTACATTCCAAATATTTCCATAAAGTAGGTACTCTTCACATTTATGTAATTGTCAGTTGGAGTTTAGATGGGCCTAAATATTAGAATGTTCAAAGAGCCTTTATTAGGTCTGCATTCTGTTTGTGTTTTGCTAATAGCAGTCTGTGTAGATAGATGCATTCCCCTGTACATGTGTGTCTCCCTGATAGCACAGTGCTCTTTCTTTACCTGCCACAGGTTATCAGCAGACTGCAGAGCAACAGTGCTGACACAGAAGGATTGGTCTCTGATGAACAGATTACAATGTGTCTTTGGTCCGTCTCCCACATTATAGAAACTATCTCGTTAGTGATTAAAACACCTGCTGTTAATGTCTTCGAGTCAGTTGGCCAGTTTAATTATCATGGGATCTGGGCAGATACATTGTCTTTTATTCGGCGTAGAGATTTCATTTTCTCCAAACTTACCCGCAGGTGAAAAAAGAAAAAAAATCAAATAATGCCGAAATGAGAGAATTGTTGCCTGACACACAGATTTCCACATGTGGCCAGCTGCTCTGTTAGCTCTAGTAATAAGCTTCACGCAACAGGCTTTGGGGTTACTGCCATAGTGGCATCAGTAATGCATTTACATTATACTTAGATGAGGCAAGAAAACAATGTCCTTATTCTAAAGCCATGCTGAAAGCTTTCATTTGCTTCTACACACTAAGTAGAACTGATTGCACATGGAGGCCAATCATTTTGTCTTTCTAGATTTAAGAGTTCATTTTGATAAGCTGTTTGACTTTGTGATTTTTTTTTCTTTTTACTTATTTTTTATTTTTCCTAAGACAGTATTTGGATTCTGGCCCAGAGCCCATATAAAATCTTTTGTATATCCAGAGCTCACTATGGATATACAAAAGATTTTAGAGATAAATGTCAAGAAATACAGATACAGCAACCAAACATGTATTTTTCAATATCAAATTAAGCTAATTGCAGATTTGTTAACACAGTCCTGGTTCTATGCAAACTGAAGCAGAGTTCAACGCCATATTCAGAAATTATAAAGAATTCCCTTTATTAACTAGACAAGTAATTTGACCAGGCACTTCACCAAGGAGGCTCTCCAAATGCCCTTAAAGGAAGATGTTCTTTATCTTAGCTTTCACTAGTGTTCAGAGATTTTCTAATTGAATACAAATATAATAGTTACATACACAGTGTAACGGCTAGCATTTGTGCATACACTTTGGAAAACTATTTGACCAAGTCTACCTACTATAAATAAATACATCTCATTCTTAGAAAGAGATATCTAAGAATATACAGTCATGTAAGTACTAAAATTTCAAATATTCATTTATTGTTCATTATTATTCTAAACTTTAGAATTATGCCCAGAACATTTTTATATAGACATTATAGAAGATTACTTAATAATAAGAACATGTGGTGATATTGCAAGAACAACTTAAAGTTATAAAAGTTTAAAGTTATAATGAGTGCCAAATAATGCACCGAGTGTTTTCTGTTTTTGTGGATCTCGGAGAACATGATTTTATATTGGCTATACTTGGAGAGGGTCATTTCTATCTACACTAGCAGGATATAAGTTCCTAGCCAGTGTGCTGTTCCTTGAAATGGCTTATGTTCAGACACAGACAAACTCACTTGGTAAACACCAATGAAACTATGTACATTTATTCTGTTTTTATCATATTTAAACATTTTAAAGAATACTTTGCAGGGATTTTCCAATTTTAGGAGACACTTTGCTTTGAACAAAATCCTTTAATCCTTTCTTATTCCAGGAAGCAGTGAAAGGCAAAACTTAGTTCTTTTGGGTGCATTCAGTACAAAACAAAAGACCTCATGTGTTCACAGATGTCTTCAACTACACATTCAAACTTGACCAAAACGAAGAACAAGGTAATAGCAGTAACATACTAAATCAAGACATCACATAGAAATCACACAAACATATTTCAAGATGAGTTAGAAGCATAGAGTTTCTTGTATATTATTTTCCTAGTTTATTTGGAATTTAACACAACATGTCATTTTGCAAATGAAACTAAAATTTAAAATGATAACAACAAAAAAGCTGTATCACAAATAGACTCATCTTCCCATAAGGGCTTCATAGAAAGACTATACCAACTTATTTGAGCATTGGCTAAATTGTAGTTAAGCATCTTTTATTCATAACTTCTTTTTTTATGTACATTTGGAGAAATCTCTATGTGTGCATGTGTGTATGTACATATACGTGTGTGTGTATGTATTCTTTCACATGGAGTCGTTGTGTGCATGTGAAGGAAAGGAAAATACAATGTCCGTTTTCACATGTGATCTAACTTGTGTTTGTAGAGGCACTCTGAGAGCTGCAGCTCACCGATTCACTCAGGCTGCCTGGCCAGCAGACCCCAGGGACCTCCCTGTTTCCATCTTCCCAAAGGTTATATTATGAAAGAGGGCCAGCTTTATAAACTGGATGTTCTTGGATATAAGTCTTCATGTTTTGCTACACAAACATTTTGCCATTTCCCTAGGCCTCCTGTCTTCTTTCAAATAAATTAAATGTGTGTTTGTATCCTGGGGACTAACTTTCAACCTTCCTCTCTAAGACACCTTAATTACTGCTGTTGTCTCCGAACCTCAATTGTTCCATTACTTCTCACTCAATTGATCCCCATTATCATGTGTGTGTGTGTGTGTGTGTGTGTGTGTGTGTGTGTGTGTGTGCTGCACACTAGTCATGTTTCTATAAAACATGACTAGTTTTTTCTATAAAATTTTTTCTATAAAATTTTGTGATTATTCACAAAAATTGCTTACTGCATGAATTGGAACCTTGCCTTGTCTAAGAGATATTCAACACTTTTAATTTTCAATCTTTTTTTTTTGGAGGGGGAAATTCTCCTCTCACTTTATTGAAAAATAACTTCTTTTCTCACATACAATGTATTCGGTTTACAGTTTCTTCTCCTAGTACTCCATGAGTTCCTTCCCACCTCGCCTCACAAATGAACCCACTCCCTGCTTGTCTCCCATTGGACAAGAACAGGTATCTAAAACATAAAAACACAACATAACATAAAAAATATAAGAGAAAACAAAATGATTGCATCTATGATGGACAAGGGAAACCAAAGGCAAAGAACCTCAATAAAAGACGCAAGAATTAGAGACTAGTTGTTCACACACTTAGGAATTCCATTAAAAACACTAAACTGAAAAGCATAATAAATATATGCTGTATGCAGAGCCCTGTATGCTCTGCGATTGCTGCTTCAATCTCTGTAAGTTCCCATGAGCTTTGCTCAGTTGATGTGCTAGACCTTGTTCTCTGGTAGTCCTCTTCAGTTTTGGCTCTTACACTCTTTCTTCCTCCTAATCCACTATGTTTCCTGAGTTCTGAAAGGATATACTTGGGGATTTGATGGAAACATCACATTTAGGGCTGAGTGTTCTCAGGTCTGTCTGTCTCTCTGTGTGTAATGTCTGTCTGTGTGCCTCTGTATTTATTCTCATCTGGTACAGCAGGAAGCTTCTCTGATGATGGTTGAATAACTCAATGATCTGTGAGTATAGCAGAGTGTAATTTTATCACTACTGTGTGTTTTTGTTTGTTGTGTTCAGTAGCATTTAGTTTTATCTCTAGAAGTCAGGGCTATCTGGTATTTTGTTTTTGATCATCCAAGCAGTGTTTGATATGGTTTCCATATTCTGGAATAGGCCTTAAGTCACAACAGACATTGGTTGGTTACTCCATAAGCTTTGTACCACTATTTCACCACCATCTTGCAATCAGACAGCATTGTAGAATAAAGGGTTGTGTCTTGGTTAGTGTTTACATTTGTCTTTTGATAGTATGCAGAATATCTTCCTATAGCAAAGACACTAGAACATAGGGATGAAGGTTCAGTATAAATACCAGTTCAACCTCTCTATGTCCAATGAGTTGTGTGGGAATTATCTTCAGCACTGGGGTCTTGCTGAAAATTTGTAGAAAACAATCTATTATATTAGCCTGGATTATTATTACTAACGATCCCTCTTGGCATGCAACTCCACTGCCTATAACCTAGTCCCCAAACTGGAAGGTTTATTTTGTGACAAGAGCTATCCAGTTAGGATTTTGTCACTCCCATTATTTGGAGAATTCACCAGGATCACTTTTACATATTTTAAAGAAGTTTCCACTGTACTAGGTTTCCATACCAGCTCTAAAATGCCCCTTAATCTAGCCAGCTGGCTATCCCCTCTTTACCTTCCTCAATCCATCTCCCATTCCCCATCTACCTGATGCTCCACTTCCTACTCCCTAGTCCACCCACATATTCTATTCCATTTATTTAACAACCTAATTTAATTGTTTATTAAACCATTATTAATTAGCGCCTTTTAAAACATGGTATTTTCTTTTTAGATATCATGCATTATGCAATTTAGTGCTATAAAACACATACAAACTTACTATTATCTTCATTTTAGGAATAACTTGGTGCACAAAAACTAAGAAAATCACATGATAAGTGTGTGCAGCTCCAGAAGTGAGCTTCTTTTTTTAATTCTTGCTTTATTTTAATCTCTCTCTCTCTTTCTCTCTCTCTCTCTCTCTCTCTCTCTCTCTCTCTCTCTCTCCCCCTCCCTCCCTCCCTCCCTCCTTCCTTCTCCCTCTTTCTCCCTTCCCCCACAAAAGTTTCTGTAGCGTCCAGAGCAGTCATTAGATGACCTGAAGCTGGAGTTACAGGCAGTTGTGAAGTGCATAGTATGGGTGCTAGAAACAGAATTTGAGTCCTTTGCAGGAACAATAACAACCAAGCTGACTTCTCTATCTCTCGAACCAAAAATTTTTCACCCTACCGTATATTGGTCATGGGTTTTTTTTTTTCCTAGCACAGCAACGTAGGAAATGTGTAACTATGCAAGGTGCTTCAAGAATTCTGAGACTTTTCTTCCACAGTGATGTGCTTTGCTTGATCATGTCCAGTTTACTTTACCTCAGTAATGACAGGATCTAAGGTCTCTTCCAAATGAACGCTTAGCTTAAATTTCTTCACAGTCTCTTCTACCCTTCACTCCTGGCAGATATACTTTCCTCACCCCAACATCCAGACTGGGTCAGGTGTTCCTCTGGAGGGATGGGCTCCAAGGGGCCAGTCCAAGGTGTCTCAGATTCCACACTGTTTAGTAGTTGTGGTTTACAGCTTGGACATGCTTATTTTTTTTTGTTTCAAGTCCACTAATGAGTGAGTACATCCCCTGCTTATCTTTCTGAGTTTGTGATACCTCGCTCAGGAGGATATTCTCCAAATCCATCCATTTGCCTGTGAATTTTAAGATATCATTTTTCTTACTGCTGAGTAGTACTTCATTGTGTAGATGTACCACAGTTTGTTAATCCATTCTTCAGTTGAGGGACATCTAGGTTGTTTCCAGGTTCTTGCTGTTACAAATAATGCTGCTACTACATTACAGTATCAAATTTTCTGTTTTTACACCCAGTATTCACCTGTTTGCACTCAATTATTTTATTTGTAATGTCTCTGCTTAGTATTCCATTACACTAATAGAAAAAAGATAAATTTGTACAAATTGTGTGAGTATAACTGACGAGTTTTAATTCATCACATTACTACCTTAGGTGGAAACAAAATTCAAACTTTTAGAATCTAAAGAAATTACTACCATGTTGTATCATAGAGGTTCTTTAGACTAAGGTTAGAAGCACTGTGAACTCTTAGAAAGCCAGTCAATGACAGGAATTGATAAGGATTTATGCATTGATCCTGCTAAAATCATTGTACTTACTAAAATCTGTTTTATTCTTCTTAACTGACATATTTTAATGCATTCATGAATCACACTGTGATTCAAAAATGCAGTGTCCAACCATGGCTTCTGATCAAACCCTAAGCACACAAATAGAAAACTATTTGTGATCTCAGGCACCCATAATTACTGGTGACTGTCATGTTGTCCTCTTCTCTATTTCCTAAACAAATTAAATATTTTATTATTTGAAGCAGAAGAAAATAATGGGTGTCATAGAGTGCACTTGTGTTTACATGATTTATAAATTGTGTCTATAAAACAAAAACTTGCTCAAATTGATGCACTTTTCAGATATTTTGTACATAATGTTAAATCAAGTTTTGGAACTTTGAACTAATGGTGAAAACGACAACAATGTACAGCAATAAGGATTTCTCACGTTCATAGCAAAGTACTATTTTTTTACTTCAATTGTATCTCAATAATTAATCTGATTTATTTAATTAATGAAATAACAGGATCTTTCTGATTTTTCCAACTTCAAATTTCTGTAACAATTTTATACCATTTTTTTAGTTTTATTTATCATGATACTGATTTTTTGTGGATTTGTAATGTTTTTTTTAGGAATATATTAGTCTCTTTTGTATATACATATAGAACCATTTAATAGATACTCTGGATCTTTTCTCTGTTTGCTGTTTGTTTTATGTGGTTTTGACATACAGAAGCTGTGAGTAGTTAAAGGATCAAGGCTGTTTGTATTCTCTTGAATAGGCTTGGTCTTCAGTGCTATGCCAAAGAGAGCCTTGTACATTCAAAGTATAAATACATATACTACTTCTGTTTTATGATTTTGCATTTACTTTCAAATTTAACTTGGTAAATTTTATTTTGTTGCTAAGTGTAAGGTGGGAGTCAAAAGCATTTAGTTTGGTAATAATTTGCCACTTATTTTTTTTTTCTTATTACTTCTTTGGTTTTAGTTACTCCGGTATTGAATACTATTTGCAGCTATTATGAAGGGCAATGTTTCCCTTATTTCTTTTTCAGCTCTTCTATCATTAGTGTATAGAAGGGCTACTGATTTCTTTGAGTTAATCTTGTATCCTGCTGCATTGCTGAAGGTGTTTATCAGCTGTAGCAGTTCCTTGGATGAATTTTGTGGGTCACTTATATATACAATCATATCATCTGCAAATAGAGATAGCTTCACTTCTTCTTTTCCAATTTGTATCCCTTAAATCTCCTTTTGTTCTCTTATTGCTTTATCTAAAACTTCAAGAACTATATTGAATAGATAAGGGGAGAGAGGACATTCTTGTCTAGTTCCTGATTTTAGTGGAATTGCTTTGAGATTTTCTCCATTAAGTTTGAAACTGGCTGTCGGCTTCTTGTAAATCGCCTTTATTATATTTAGGTATTCTCCCTGTATTTCTGATCTCTCCAGGGCTTTAATCATAAAGGAGTGTTGGATTTTGTCAAAGGCTTTTTCTGTATCTCAGGATATGATCATGTGTTTTTTTTCCTTTAGTTCGTTTATATGCTGGATAACATTTACAGTTTTTCATATGTTAAACCAGCCCTGCATTTCTGGGATGAAGCCTACTTGGTCATGGTGGTTGACATCTTTTATACATTGTTGTATACATTTTGTCAAAATTTTGTTGAGAATTTTCGCATCTATATTCATGAGGGAAATTGGTCTGTAATTCTCCTTCTTTGTTGTGTCATTGATTGGCTTGGGTGTAAGGGTAATTGTGGCCTCATAAAAGGAATTTGGCAATATTCCTTCAGTTTCGACTGTGTGAAATAGTTTGAGGAGTAACGGTAGTAATTCTTCTTTGAAAGTCTGGTAGAATTCGGCACTGAAACCATCTGTACCAGGGATTTTATTTTGGGGGAGGTTTTTAATGACAGCTTCAATTTCCTTAAGGGTTATAGGCATGTTTAGGTAATTAATCTGATCTTCATTTAATTTTGGTAGATGGTACCTGTCCAGAAAGCTGTCCATTTCTTCTAGGTTTTCCATTTTTGTGGAATACAGATTTTCAAAATATGATCTGATAATTCTCTGTATTTCCTGGGGTTCTGTTGTTATGTCCCCATTTTCATTTCTGATTTTGTTGATTTGGACACTTTCTCTCTGTTTTTTGATTAGTTTGGCTAAGGGCTTATCTATCTTGTTAACTTTCTCAAAGAACCAACTCTTAGATTCGTTGATTCTTTGTATTGTTCTTTTTGTTTCAATTGTATTGATTTCAGCTCTAAGTTTGATTATTTACTGCCGTCTACTCCTTCTAGGTGTTTTCACTTGTAATTGTTCTAAGGATTTCAGCAGAACTCTTAGGTCTCTAGTGTGGGATTTCTCTAGGTTTTTCATATAGGCATCTAGCGCTATGAATTTTCCTCTTAAGACTGCTTTCATTGTGTCCCACAAGTTTGGATACATTGTAGATTCATTTTCATTGAATTCTAAGAAGACTTTGATTTCTTTCTTAATTTCTTCCTTGACCCAGAACTGGTTCAGCTGAGTGATGTTTAGTTTCCATGAGTTGGTAGGCTTTCTTTGGGTTTTGATGTTGTCGAACTCTAATTTTAGGCCCTGGTGGTCTGATATGTTACAAGGGATTATTTCCATTTTTTTATATCTCTTGATATTTGCTTTATGACCAATTATGTGGTCAATTTTGGAGAAAGTTCCATGAGGAGCTGAGAAATATGTATATTCCTTTGCATTTGGGTGGAAGCTTCTGTAGATATCTATTAAATCCATTTGCATCATAACATCTTTTAGACTCCTTATTTCTCTGTTGAGACTCTGTCTGGTTGTTCTATCCAGGGTTGAAAGTAGGGTATTGAAGTCTCCCACTATTATGGTATAAGAATTGATGTGGGATTCGAGCTTATCAGTGTATCTTTTACATAAGTAGTTGCTTGTATATTAGGGGCATAAATATTCATGATTGAAATCTCCTCTTGAGGCCGGGACCGGTGCCCTCTGCGGCATCCCAGCACACTCTGGAGCAGGGGGCAGCTGAACTCTGCACCTGGCCACACCCACAGCTCCTGCTGCTGCTGAGGGTATCTGCAAGGATCCCTACTGCGACCCCGAACTGAGTGAACTGAGCAAACCAACTGCAGGGGTCTCTGAGGGG
>PVIH01003915.1:0-53410 GCA_004025045.1 Sigmodon hispidus
AAAAAAAAAAAAAAAAAAAAAACCATACTACAACAGATGGTGCCCAACATGGGGCGCCAATTATTATAATATAAATTTGTTATAAAATATATTTTAAATAAAGTTTATTTTATTAAAATTATTTATAAAACAAAAAAAGTTTAAAAAAATAAAAAAATAACTATATGTCACACTATTAAACTCTTGTGTCGCCGACTCAAAACCACAAATCACATATTAAAACTTATGTTATTAGTCTAGCGACGTGCGCTCATTTTTGTTTTTTGACATGTTTTTTTTTGTCATTTTTTTGAGTCAACCACGCTCTGCCCAACTCAACACTTTAACACAGTTTAAATATATAACTTTAGATTTCCCGCCACACACACTCATTCTGTTACCCTTACGTTGGAATAAAAACAAGCATCTAAAATGATGATGATGAGGAGGAGAAATTAAGAAAAAAAAATAGAATAGGAAAAAAAAAGAGCCAAAGAAAAATCACAAGAAACAATTCCAGATGCACATGCATTCACACACATAGAAAACTCATAAAAAATAACATCAGAAGCCACAATATCTAAGCAAAATATTTGCAGGCTAGAAAAATAAATTAATAATATTAATCATTTTTAAAATAATATTATTTTATCTTAAAGATTTTTAAAATTTTGATTTACATGTATATGTGAATGCCCTCAGACACCAGAAGAGGGTGTTGGATTTTCTCCAGCTGGAATGACAGGTGGTGGTGAGCCTCCCTTTGTGGGTGCTGTGAACTAAACTTGGGTCCTCCGGAAGAGTAACAAGTACTGATAACCACTAGGCCGTCTCTCCAGCCTCTCAGTGAGACCTTGCAAGGAGGAAAAGGAAGCAGACATAGTTTGTAGGGTTTGGGCAGCTCAGGGCTCTGAGTTCACTTTTTTGAAACAGAAGCTCCCACTGTTTCCAGAGCCAGTAAGAGAGGCTCTCTCGGCTTAAGCTGGTCGTTCCAGCCACAGGGTTTATGCTGAATGCTTGTTTCCCAGATGGAGTCTAGAATCTGGGCAGTTAGTCTTTCGAGTGGCTGGATTAGAACTATTGTCTGAGCAATGAGTAACAGCAGACATTTATCCCTTACTGTCCTGGAGACTGGAAGAACAAGATATTGGCAGATTCTTTTTCCGGTGAGGCCTCACTTCTGGTTCATAAGTGGCACCATGATTGTGTCTGTGATGGAAGAGAATGGGGAGGGAGCCTCGTTTATGAGTGTAAATCTAATCCTGAGGTTCTGTCCTTATGACCTAACACCTACAGAGAACCAGAACTAGTAAGATCCAGCTCTCTCTCTCTCTCTCTCTCTCTCTCTCTCTGTGTATATGTGACATGTATATATATGGAGAGAGTTGATGTTTCAGCTTGAAGGCAGAATTCTCTCTGGTGTGCAGAGGGTCAACCTGTGTTGTAGTCAGGGCTTCTGAAGATTGGGTGAGGCCTACCCATATTAGGGAGGGCTATCTGCTGGATTCACAGTTTGTTGATATTAATCTCATACCAAAATCATAATTTGGTAATGTTTGATCAACTATCTAGGCCCAGCTATATGGACATATAAGATGTATCATCCATCCAATCTTTTTTTTTAATTTAAAAATATTTTTTCCCTATACCCACCACTGCTCCCCCTCCGTCCCTTCCTCCCAGTCCTCCCTACCCCATCCACCCATCCATTTCCCAGGGAAGGCAAGGGCTTACAAGGTGAGTCAGTTTTGTCTAGCATCTCCAGTTGAGGTAGGACTGAATTCCTTCCCACCAGTATCAAGGCTGAGTGACATGTTTCCTCTGTAGGGAATGGGCTCTGAGAAGCCAGTTCATGAACCAGGAATAAACTCTGGTCCTATTGCAAGAGACTCCACAAACTGCCCACACTGTTCAACTGTCATCCACATTGGGAGGGTTTAGTCCCTTTCCATGAAGGTTCCTTAGCTGTCATTTCAGAGTCAGTGAGCTCCCAATAGTTTGGGTCAGCCATCTCTGTGGGTCTCCTTCTCATGATCCTGATCCCTTTGTTCATATAATCTCTCCTCCCTCTCTTCAGATGGAGCAGGAGATTGACCTGGTGCTTAGCTATGGATCTGTGCTTCTGCCTTCATCAGTTGCTGGATGAAGGTTCTATAATGGCAATTAGGGTTTTCATTCATTTGATTGATAGGGGAGGGCCAGTTTAGGCCCCTCTTCACTATTGCTTAGAGTACTAGCCTGGGTCATCTTGTAGGTTCTTCGGTATTTCCCTAGCACCAAGTTTCTCTCTAACCCCACAATGGCTCCCTCTATCAGGATAGCTATTTCTTTGTTCTCCCTCTCTGTTGTTTCCCCTACTCCATCATCCCATTCTCTCATGTTCTCTTCCCACATCCCCGTGCTTTCTCCCCTTGTATGATCGAAATGTACTCAGGAGATCTTTTTTATTTCCCCTTTTTATGGGGATCCATGGATGCTGGGAATCGAACCCGGGTCCTCTGGAAGAGCAGTCAGTGCTCTTAACCTCTGAGCCATCTCTCCAGCCCCCTGAACAATTCTTTTTTTTTTTTTTTTAAATCTTTATTTATTTATTTGCCTTGGTGTTTGCCTGGAACTGGAACTACAGACAGTTGTTAGCTGCCACGTGGGTGCTGGGAATTGAACCCGGGTCCTCTGGAAGAGCAGACGGTGCTCTTAACCACTGAGCCATCTCTCCAGACCCCTGAACAATTCTTTAAGTGTCTTTCTGCCATTTGGAATTCTTCTGTTGAGAATTCTGTTTAGATCTGTACTCCATTTTTAAATTGGATTATTTAGTATTTGGATGTCCAGTTTCTTGAGCTCTTTATATATTTTAGAAATCAGCCCTCTGTCAGATGTAGGGCTGATGAAGATCTTTTCCCATTCTATAGGTTGTAGTTTTGTCTTATTGATCATGTCCTTTGCCTTACAGAAGCTTCTTAGTTTCAGGGGGTCCCACTTATTAATTGTTGCCTTAGTGTCTTTGCTACTGGTGTTATATTTAGGAAGTGGTCTCCTGTGACAATGCGTTCAAGGGTATTTCTCACTTTTTTTTTTTTTTTTTAAATCAGGTTCAGTGTAACTAACTGGGTTTATGTTGAGGTCTTTGATGCACTTGGACTTGAGTTTTGTGGAGGGTGATAGATACGGATCTACTTGCATTCTTCTACATATTACCATCCAGTTATGCCAATATAATTTGTTGAAGATACTGTCTTTTTTCCATTGTATATTTTTGCTCTCTTTGCTGAAAATCAGGTGTTCATTGGTGTGTGGGTTAAGGTTGGGGTCTTCGATTTGATTCCATTGATCCACCAGTCTGTTTTTATTACTGTAGCTCTATAGTAGAGCTTGTAGTTGGGGATGGTGATGCTTCCCAAAGTTCTATTATTGAACAGGATTGTTTTTTTGGCAACCCTGGGTTTTTTGTTTTATAATAATGAAGTTGATTATTGTTCTTTTGAGGTCTGTGAAGAATTGTGTTGGGATTTTGATAGGGATTGCATTAAATCTTTTGGTAAGATTGCCATTTTTAGGGCTAGAGAGATGGCTCAGAGGTTAAGAGCACTGACTATTCTTCCAGAGGCCCTGAGTTTAGTTCCCAACAACCACATAGTGGCTCACAACCATCTATGATGAGATCTGGCATCCTCTTCTATACACTGTATATATAATAAATAAATATTAAAAAAAGATTGCCGTTTTTATTATATTGATCTTACCTATCCAAGAGCATCATCCCATCCAGTCTTAACACATTTATTATATATGAGTGTGTAAATTTATGTTTAGAAATTATTGTATATATGCATACATTTATATACATGTATACATTTAATTTGTTTGTTTGTGGACACACATGCATGCTATGGCTCATGTGTTCAAGCCGGAAGACACCTACAGGTGTCAATTTTAGTCTCCCTTTACATGGATCCCAGGGACTGAACTCAGGTTCTCAGGCTCAGGAGCAGGAACCTTTCCTTTCTGAGCCCCCGGTCTTACTGCCTTTTTTTTTTTTAGATAAAAATCTCACTATGTAGTTCCTCACATAGATCTGCCTGTCTCTGCCTCCTGAGCTGTGCTGAGATTAAAGGCACAGCATGTACCCCTTTCACCTCTCTTTGCCACTTAAAAAAATTACTTTAAAAATGTAAAAAAAAATTATTTATTTACTTTTAGAGACAGGGTCTTACTATGTAGCCCTGGCTGGCCTGGAATGCACTGTGTAGATGGGTTGGCCTTGAACTCAGAGACCCACCTGACTGTCTCTTGAGTGAGTGCTGAGATTAAAGGTGTGCACCACCACACCTGTCCTTACCCCATCTTAACTCAGTCTGTTGCACACAACAGCTCCCTGGGTCAGGAGTTTAACATGATCTTTACATTTTCTTTTCTTTTTTTTGAGACATGATCTTATTATATCATCTAAGCTGGCCTCAAACCTAGAATCCTCCTGCAACAGACTCCTGAGAGCTGAGATTACAGAGTGCACTACCATATCAACTAAGATTTTTGTCACATTTTCCTCCCAAGTTTAGGAATAGAATCTAGGACCTTGTGAATGCTGAACCACATCCTTAGCCCTTATTGGTTGATTCTAGGCAGGTGCCTTATCGTGAGGTCCATTCTTACTCAGTCCCACCATATCTTTTTAGGAGTTCAGCTCAGAGCAGATCCTGACTGTGCAGGATGATGTATGGACCAAGTGGGAGGGATGTATTACAGTGATTAACAACACAGCATTCATAATGTTGAAAGACAGGAGTCAAATGGAGGACCAAGAGTCAGATCCGGGGAGTGGGACACAGTGCTGCAATACAGCAGTTTGCAAGGCTAGCAGCTGAATGAGGTCGTAAGTATTTCAGAATCACGTCTGAAGTTGGAGGGTGAGTGGAAAGGGCAGGGCGCTGACTCATCATTGCTCCCAGTTTTCTGGTGATGCTAAGGATGCAGATGAGTCAGAAGAACCCGAGGTGATCATCAGGTCATGGATGATCTGTGTGCTGCTGGAAGGCAGTGCCTGGAGCTCTTTTTTTGTGGAGTGCTCTTTGATAATCCCAGGGCTCAGCTGGCAAATTCTGTATTTCTGTCACACTGAGGACTGACTCACCACCCCTTTGTTGCCTTCAAGGTGATGTCATAATTGTCAAGTGTCAGTGTTTTGAACAGGAGCACAGCTTGAAGCCACCATCAGGGACTGCAAAATGTGTTCAGTGTGCTAACTTCCTTAATTTATTTTTTAAAAATTGCATGAGTATTTTTTTATTTGCATGTACATCACATGCATGCTGTGCTTGTAGAGGCCAAAAGAGGGCATGGACTTCTCTGGAACTGGAGTTAGACGATTGTGAGCCATTGTGTGGGTGCTGAGAACCAAACCCAGGTCCTTTGGAAGAGCAGTGTACTCTTAACCTCCGAGCCATCTCCACAGCCCCTTGCTAACTTTTTTTTTTTTCCTGGTTTGGTTGGTTTTGTATTGGAGACAGGGTTTCTTTGTGTAACACCTGGCTGTTCTGCAACTCAGTTTGTAGGTCAGGCTGGCTCGAACTCACAGAGATCTGCCTGCCTCTGCCTCCTGAGTGCTGGAATTAAAGACCTGTGCCACCATTGCACAGCCCTTGTTAACTTTTAAATTACATTTAATCTATCTATCTATTTATCTATCTATCTATCTATCTATCTATCTATCTATCTATCTATCTATCTATCTATCTATTCCTTCTCCATATCTATCTATCTATCTATCTATCTATCTATCTATCTGTCTGTCTGTCTGTCTGTCTGTCTGTCTGTCTGTCTGTCTATCTATCTATCTGTCTGTCTGTCTATCAAGTGTGGGTGCAGGTGTATCATAGCACTCATATGGAGATCAGAGTATACTTTAGAGGAGCAGTCAGTGCTCATGTGGGTCCTGGCAGTCAAACTCCGGTTGCCCCATTTGGGAGCAGGCTCGTTAAGCCATGTCAGTGGCCCTGGCTTCTTGTGGTAGGAACCAGAAGCATGTATTACCTCCAAGTGACCCACTTCAGCTAGCTGAGCCATGGCATCAAAGATTCTACAAGCTCCTGAAACAGGGGCACCAGTTGGAGACTAAGTGTTCAGATATATGAGCCTTTGGTGTGTGTGTGTGTGTGTGTGTGCACATGCACGTGTGTACCTGGGCATGTGTGCTGTGGCATCAGCAAGCACCTTTGCCCACTGAACAGCAAGCACTAGCCCATTTGTTCCTTGTATAGCTATCATTAGCGAGTTCTTTTTTGAGTTCTTTTTAATTATGCATATGTCTGTGGGTATGCGAATGCGAGTGAACTGGCTCCCCTGTAGCTGGGATTGCAGGAGATAGTGAGCTACTTGATGTGGGTGCCAAGAATTAAGTCAAACTCGTCTTCTGTAAGAGCGGTAGTGGTCTCAGCCACCAAGCCATCCCCAGCCCAGGAGAATTCCTTTTTGTTTTCTTTCTTTTAATAAAACCATTTATTAGCCCCGAGAATCCTCCTGTGGTTAGAACTTATTGATGAAGTGGGAGAGTCCTCTTCTGAGTATATTTGGTTGTCAGTCTTACAGGAATGTCCATCTCAGGAAGGCAGTGACCTTGGCTTTGCTCTCCACCCTGTATTTCCAGTGCTCAATGATAGGTGCTTAGAAAATACTTGTTGATTGAATAGTAATTATATGTTTTTACCAGGCAGTGCTATTATCTTTTTTTAATGAAGGAAGAAACTGAGTCACAGGGATGCTATGTGAACTAACCAGTGTCAAAAATCTGGTCAGGTTTTTATTTTTTGAGACAGAGTCTCACTCTGTAGCCCAGGCCAGTGAGGATTATAAGCAGAAGTCACCATGTCAGACTTTAGAACTAAGATTTAAACTTCTGTCTGCTTGGTTTCAGATCTGGTGTCTATCCCTCCCCCACCCTAACACCGGGATTCAAACCCAGGACTTTGCAGATCTGTGGTAGCTGGTTCTCTATGTGTTAAGTTCTAGAATTATCTAGGAGATAAACTTCTGGGCATGTGTGTGAGGGAGTTTCTAGATTAGGTTAATTTGGGAGACCCACCCTATCTGTGGGCAGCATTATCTCTTGGGCTAGGGTCCTGGGATTAAAGACATGTGCAATGATTTATCATCTTATTTTACTAACTTGTATATTTGTTGCTTATACATGTTAGTGTGTGTCTGTCTGTGCATGTGGGTATAGGTGCCTGCAGAGATCAAGACAGGACAATGAATGTCTGGGGCTGCAGTTACAGGTGGTTGCGACTCTTAGTGTGGGTGCTGGGAACTGAAGCCTGGACCTTCGCAAGTGTGCTCTTAACCTTTGAGCCTCTCCAGTCCTGGTTTGCTTTGTTACCCTGGCTGGCCTTGAACTTATCATCCTCCTGCTTCAGCCTCCCCAGTAGCCTGTACTACTGCTTCAGCCATGGCTGGGAGTCTGTGTTCTTCATTGATGTCCTATATCCCACTCTCCCACCAAATGAAGAATAGATGACTGGTCCATGTCTCTTAGGCGCTAGACACCCAAATTCTCATCTTCACTGAAAATATCTGGGAAGTGTTTTGGAATCAGTTTTGTCTGTGTGGGAGGCCCTGACTCCTGGGGTCTCAGAAGGTGACCTTATTTGGAGGTAGGCTCTTTGTAGAGATTACCCAGTTGAAGTAATCATCAGGATAGGTTATAGGTCAGTATCCCTGGTGTCATTATCATAGGAAACTGGGACACAGAATTGTGCACAGAGGGAAGATAATATGAAGAAATACATGGAGGAACTGGCCATCTACTAGCCAAGGCCCAGGCGGATTCTCTTCCTCAGCCCCAGCTGGACCAGTTCTCACTTAGGTCCTTACCCAGCATCTTGGCCATTCATTTCTGATATTTTAGAGATTTATTTATTTTTATTTTATGTGTCTGAGTATTTTGCCTGCATGTATGTTGTACCACGTTCATGTCTGGGGCATAAGGAGGCTAGAAGAAGGTATTGGCTTCCTTAGAAGCCACTGGAGATGTGGACAGTCATGAGCCACTGTCTTAGTCAGGGTTTCTGTTGCTGTAATGAAACAGCTTGACCAAAAGCAGGTTGGGGAGGAAAGGATTTATTTGGCTTACACTTCCACATCTTAGTCCATCACTGAAGGAAGTCAGGACAGAAACTCAAGCAGGGCAGGAACCTGGAGGCAGGAGCTGATGCAGAGGCCATGGAAGGGTGCTGCTAACTGGCTTGCTCCCCATGGTTTTCTCAGTCTGCTTTGTTACAGAAGCCAGGACCACCAGCCCAGGGGTGGCCCACCCACAATGGATTGGGCCCTCCCCCAGCAGTCACTAACTAAGAAAGTGCCGTACGCTTGCCTACAGCTGGATCTTAGGGAGCTGCTTCCTCAGCTGACGTTTCCTCCTTCCACATGACTCTGGCTTGAGTCAAGTTGACATGAAGCTACCAAGGACAGCTAACATGGGGTTCTGGGACCTGAACTCAGGTCCTTTCCAAAACCAGCAGGTGGTTTTAACCACTGAGCCATTTCTCCAGCTCCAGTTTCTGCTGTTTAAGTTGCTTTGTTTGTAGCACTTTGTGATGTCAACCAGAACAAATGTTTGGGGTCCTTTTAAAGAATAATATGCACTCTTAACTGTAGAGCCATCTCTCCAGTTCCTGTTTATGGGTTTTTGAGACAAGGATGCTTAACCCAGGGTGACCTCAATCTTCTGGTCCTCTTACCTCCTCCTGAGTGCTTGGATTTCAGGTGTTGCGACAACACCTGTTTTATGTGGTACTGGGGATGGAAGCCAGGGTCTGTTGCATGGTAGACAAGCACTACCAACTGAGCTATATCTGTAGCCCTGAAGTCCTCCCTGTCCTGATCAGAAACTCAGATACCCGGCAGCTGCTTCCCAAATAATTGACTGGGAGGCTAAATATTATAGTAACTGCTGGGCCAGTAGCTCAAGCATATTACTATCTAGCTATTCACTTAAATTAACCCATAATTCTTATCTATGTTTAGCCGTGTGGCTTAGTATGTAAGTCTAGCATTCTCATTTTACTTCCTCCCTGTCTGGCTGGTGACTATTTCTCTGCCTTTTCTCTTCCCAGAATTCTCTTAGTCTGGCTGCCCCACCTCTACTTCCTGCCTGACTACTGGCCAATCATTGTTTTATTAAACCAATACCAGTGACAAATTTTTACAGTGTACAAGAGCATTATCCCACACCTCACTTTAACTAGATTACCTCTGTGACGGTTTTACCTCCGATGACAGTTATGTGTTGAGCTAGGGATCAGGGTCAGTATGTGGTTGTGGGACTGTGAGGTAGAGGCTGCTCACATCATGGCCAACCAGTAAGCAAGCAGAGAGTGGGGCTAGAACCTAGAACTTTGATGGTTTCCAATACCCTTTTCCAGCAACCAACTTCTATCAGTCAGTGTCTATCATTGTAGTCATAGGATTTCTTTTTGTGTTTTAGCCTGGCTGGTATCCTTTAGCCCTGTTGCATCAAGGCCATTCCATGATCATATCTGACTGACATTTGATCATTTCTACAAAGATCATGTTTACCAAAAGTGCCAGGTAAACAGGAATGTGTATGGGCCACTGTTTTACCCTCAGGCTGAGGTGCAGTCCATCCTCAGCCCTGACATGTCTGTCCTCACCCATGTCTTCTAGAGGAGGAGCGAGTGGACATTCTGATCAACAATGCAGCCGTGATGCTGTGCCCGCACTGGACCACTGAGGATGGCTTTGAGATGCAGTTTGGTGTCAACTACCTGGGTAAGGTCTGGGCTGAGGGCTTGATGGTTTTACATGGGATGAGAGTGGGTTCTTGATGGGGAATCACCCCTCTGTAGGGGGTGAGGTCATGCTCCATTCTTTTAAAATTTATTAATTTATGTGACTGTCTCATGGATTGAATGAGTCTTCATTTTTTCCCTTCTATTACTTTTAAGAATTAATTTATAGGCCATCTTATAAATGATGGTATTTTCACATATACATGTTTTTTTAAAAAACTTTATTTATTTGCCTTGGTGTTTGCCTGGAACTGGAACTACAGACAGTTGTGAGCTGCCATGTGGGTGCTGGGAATCGAACCCAGGTCCTCTGGAGGAGCTCTTAAGCTATGAGCACTCTCCAGTCCCTGAGACTCAGCTTCTTTTTTTTTTTTTTTATAACTTTATTTATTTATTGTTTATTTACTTATTTGCCTTGGTGTTTGCCTGGAACTGGAACTACAGACAGTTGTTAGCTGCCATGTGGGTGCTGGGAATCGAACCCGGGTCCTCTGGAAGAGCAGATGGTGCTCTTAACCGCTGAGCCATCTCTCCAGCCCCCATGCACATGTTCTTATCCCTTGGCCTCACTTGTTATTCTCACCCACTGACCTTCTCTCCACTCTTCTTCTCTTCCCTCAGTTAGTCCTTTTTCATACTTTTATTTCTGTGGCTGTGATAAGACAATTGGTCAATAGGCAGCTTGGGAGAGAAAGGGTTTATCTGACTCACAGTCCGGTCCCTTCACTTTGGGAAGTCAAGGCAGATGGGACTTGAGGTGGCTAGTCACATCACATCCGCAGCCGAGGGCAGAGAGATTCCTGTGCACTAACCACTTTCAGAGTAGACCTTCCCACATCAGTGATCATCATCAAGATACCCGCCTACAGATGCGGCCACAGCCAACATGACCCAGGCAGCTCCTCTCCTCTCGGAGGCTCTGTTTTCAGGCTAAGGTTATGTCAGACTGATAGTGTCTTCCCTTCTGCTTTTTCTCTCTCTCTTTAGAAAAAGATTTATTTTTACTGTGCGTTTATGGGTGTTGCCTGCATGTGTGTCTGTGCTCCACATGATGCCAGTGCCCTCCAAGGCCAGAAGAGGGTATCAGATCGCCCACCATAGGAGGTGTGAGCAGCCACATGGATACTAGGAATTGAGCCCAAGACCTGTGGAAGAGCAGCCAGCGCTCTTAACTACTGAGCCATCTCTCCAGCTCTGATTTCAGTTTTATTTATGGCTTCTTATTTCTCCATTGCATAGATCTATCAGATTTTCTTAATTTGTTTTCAACTAGGTGGTAGTGCATGCCTTTAATCCAGGCATTGGGGAGGCAGGGGCACATAGAATCTCTACGAATTCCTAGTTCAGCCTGGATTACAGAGAAAGTGTCAGACCAGCCAAGGTTATGTGTAGTGAGTCCCAGTCTCAAAAAATATTGAATATAACTTTGAGAATTTCATATATGCACATATGAAATATGATCATATCTATGCAACACTTCTCTCCAACACCACGTGCATCCCAAATTTATGTTTTTTGAAGCCCAGGCTGGCCTTGAACTTGTATCCAAAGATGATGGTGAGCATCTAATCCTCCTTCATCCACTTCTCAGATGCTGGGATTGGCATTTTTTTTTTTTTTTTTTTTTTAACTACAGGGTCTCCGTATTACATTTTCTTTATCTGGGCAGGTTCACTTTCTGGGAATCAGTGCAATGCAGATAAACATGGCTGGGCAGATGTCTGTGTGTGGTGTGCTGACTAGAGCCCCTTGGGTCTCTGCCCAGGAGAGGTGGAGCTGGGCCATACAGTAGTCCAGCGGAGAGAAGTCCACACTGATTTCCATAGTGGCTGTACCAGCTGGCAGTCCGCCAGCAGTGAGTAAGGGTTCCTCTTCCCGAATGTCCTTACCAGTATCTGTCATCACTTGTTCTCTTGCCGATGGGGTGAGTTGGAATCTCAGAGCAATTTCTCTGATGGCTAAAGATACAGAATACCTTCTCGAATATTTGTTGGCCATTTGTATTTCTTCAGTCGAGAACTGTCTGTTCAGTTCCGTAGCCAACTTATTGATTGGATGATGTTACTGTTTTTAACTTTTGCATTCTTCCCAAACCCTCATTTCTGCTAATGGAAGAGAGGAAAAAGGAAGAAAGGCTTTGAAAGTCAAGCTGTCATTTCATCACCAGAATAAGTGTGATTCAAAAAAAACCAAGCTGGTTATGGTGGTTTTGATGAGAATGCCCCAAGGTTCATCTGTGTGAATGCTTGGTTCTCAGTTAGTAGAACTGTTTGGAAAGGGATGTGGTCTTGTTGGAGAAGGTAGACTTTGAGGTTTCCAAAGCCCATGCCTGTTGTTGTTTTTGCTCTTTTGGGGGAACCCACCACCTAGCTCCCAAATAAATCATTCATGAAAGCTCATTCTTAATTATAAATGCTCATCCATAGCTTGGCTTGTTTCTTGCCAGCTTTCCTTAACTTAAATTATCTCATTTATCTTTTGCCTTTGAGTTTTTCATTTTCTAACCATGTTTACCTTTCTTTGTTTTTTATTTTATGGCTTGCTGTGTGGTTGTGTAGCTGGCCCCTGATGTCCTCCTCCTTCTCTGGCTTCTTCTCTTCCTCCCAGATTCTTCTTCTGTTTATTCTCTCTGCCTGTCAGTCCCACCTATCCTTTCTCCTGCCTTGCTATTGGTCATTCAGTTCTTTATTAGACCATCAGGTATTTTAGATAGGCACAGTAACACAGCTTCACAGAATAAACAAATGCAACATAAACAAAAGTAACACTCCTTAAAATAATATTTTACAACATACACCAGGCCCAGTGACTTTTCCTCTGCCTGTGGATTAGGATATAATGTTCTCAGCTACTTTTCTGGCACCATGCCTGTCTACCACTATGATTACCATGGACTAACTTTCTAAAACTAGGCAAGCCCCAATTAAATGCTTTCTTTTATAAGGGTTGACTCAGTCATGGTGTCTCTTCACAGCAATAGAACAGTAGCTATGACACTGACTGAGCTTGGTGTTATGCACCTCTGACAGCTTCCTTGGGCGCTTTAGTAAGGGAACACAGCCACTAATACACACTTGATGGAAAGGAGTAGGTCATCTTCAGCCAATGCCCAGCTTCTGGATATACATGGAGCAGTGAGGGAGGATGGGGACATCTGCCTGGCCTGATAACAGCTGTCACAGCCAGCTTGCCTTTATATCCAAGTGGTATATACACCTTTAATCCCTGCAGAGGCAGGGGGATTGCCTGCAGTTCAGGGTTATTCTAATCAACCGAGTGAGCTCCTAGGCCCACCAGGCAAAGCTATGTAGTGAGACCTTGTCTCAAAGCTGGAACCCTTGCTGTGAAGCCTGATGACCTGAATCTGATCCTTGAGACCTATGTGGTGGAAGGAGAGAACCAAGTCCTGAAGGATGTTATTACCTCCATATGCATGCTGGGGCACATGTTCCCCCATCCCCCCACTTCCCAAATAAATGCAATTTTAAAAAAAAGTCTGAGTTCAAGGCCAATCTGATCTATAGAGTGAGTTCCGGATAGCCAGGGCTACATAGAGAAACCCTGTCCTGGACCCCTGCTCCCCTCAAACCTCAAAACACTTCCCCCACAAAAGCTGAAAAAGAAAAAAGAAAAATCAACTGAATGTGAATCTATTTTTTTTTCCTCAGAAAAAGAAAACAACTCCAAACAAAATAACAAAAGTGGGTGAGAATACAGAGGAAGAGGAGAGGGTTATAATGCTGTTGGGAATGACAAGTGAAATGGTGGATCTGGAGAGACGGCTTGGTGAAGAGCTCTGGCTGCCTAGGTTTATTCTCAGTTTCCCTTTTTTTTAAAATTAATGAATGCATTTATTGACAGAGGAAGTTTCAAGACAGGAGAGACTCAGCCTGTGGCTCCTGTCAGAGCATTTATGCAGGACTACAGTGAGTCAGAGTACAAAGTGAGTAGAAAGATAGCCAGAGTGAGTGGCTTGTCCAGGGTGATGGCAATTCTCAGCATTCTATGGCCTCTCACCAGTTCCAGGGATCCACTGCCCTCTTGTGGCCTCCACAGGCACTGCTTGCATGTTTTGCATAGATACACATGCATACAAAACACTCATACACATAAAATAATATTAGAAACAAAAAGTAAAATAGAATAGCCACTGTGGTAAAGAGGTATTTTCTTGTCTCTTTCATTCAGGTCACTTTCTGTTGACAAACTTGCTGTTGGACAAGCTGAAGGCCTCAGCCCCTTCGCGCATCATCAACCTCTCATCCCTGGCTCATGTTGCTGGACACATAGACTTTGATGACTTGAACTGGAAGGTGAAAAAGTATGACACCAAGGCAGCCTACTGCCAGAGCAAATTGGCTGTTCTCCTCTTCACCAAAGAGTTGAGTCGCCAGCTGCAAGGTGTGCACATGGCAATTTTTTTTTTCTTCTTCTTCTTCCTTTCTTTCTGTGTCTGGAATAGTTCTATAGCCCCGAGCTGTAATGGACAAATAGTAGCTTTAGACACTGTAGTCAAAAAGGTCGTACCTGTACCACCATGCTCCCTTCCAGTGCAGACATCACTAATAAATCACAGTTCTAATGATTGTTCTTTAGTCTCAGTCAGCCTGCCTTTATCAGACATGCTTATCTGGGATAGCTTTCTAAGCTTCTGGTGTTGTAAGCCAGTTGTTGTGAACCTGGAGTGTTTCTTGTCCCCAGGGCACATATGTCAGTGTCTGCTGAAATGCTTGTCACAACTGAGTTAGTGAGAGGTTGTTCTTGGTATCTAGTGGGTTGGATTCAGGGATCTTCCCCAATTCCTTCCAATCTAATGGAATGTAGTGTCAGGGATAAACAAGCTTTCCCTGGCTTCCTGCTTTTCAAAAGTTGTCTGTGGCCAGCAGTGCCAGCCATTGGGATATAGCCATAATTATGGCATCTTATATTCCACTCCAGTGCCCTGCTTCAGACTCTAGTGGGGGTGGTGGATGTGTGTCTATCATGCCCTCAGAACTGCCGTGCTTGGGAAGCCACACGAGAGAGCCACCTTTTAAGAGGAAGCCTCTTGAGATGGAGGTTTTAGAGCATGGAGGATAATGTGGGTTCAAGTGTGGGAAACAGCATAGGAAAGGGAAGCCTCGAAGAGTAGTCCTGGCTACAGCAGCTTCCAGGCAAGGGGCCAACCTGACCGTTTATCATTAGTCTTGTGTGTATGTGTGCATGAGCATGTGCACATGCATGTGGTGTGTGTGTGTAAGTTAGGGGACAATGTTGGGAGCCATCTACTTGGTTTTTATTTGAGACAGCTCTCTCCTTGGCCTGGAGCTCATCTACTAGGCTAGTCTAGCTACAGCAAGCCTGGGGATCTAGCTGCTGTCTCCTCAGCACTCACTAAGGATCACAAGTCTGCACCACCACAGGCATGTATTTTCATCTGTGTTCTGGGCGTCCAACTCAGGACCTCCTGCTAGTGTGGCAAGCTCTTTAATAGCTAGGCTATCTTTTCTACCACTCACCAATCTCTGTGTTTCCCAGGCACGGGTGTGACTGTTAATGCTCTGCACCCCGGTGTGGCCAGGACAGAGCTGGGAAGACATACAGCCATGCACAACTCTGCTTTTTCCAGCCTCACACTCGGTGAGTCCCTTCCAGTTTGGTGTCCACTCCCTGTGGCTCCTCAACTTGGGATCCAGGACTTGCCCTCAGAGACTATCACTTGATTTGATTCTGCCTCTCTCTGACTGGGTCTTCCTCTATATTTCTGATTGGCTTGGAACTTGTTATGGAGACCAGGCCAGCCTTGAACTCTCAAGAGATCTGCTTGCCTCTCCCTTCCAAGTGCTGGATTTAAATAAATGTGCCATCATGCCTGATGTTTTTTTACCTTCAACATGGCCTTATATAGCCTAGGCTGGACTTGAACTTATTATGTAGGTGAGGCAGGTTAGACTCCTGACCTTCCCACCTTCAAAATGCAATATCTGTCACCATGTCTGTCTGCTGGCTTTACCTTTGACTGCTCTCTCCCTCCCATGTCTTCCTGGGGTAGACGACAGGTCATTGTTCTGTGTGGTTCTGGCCTCAGATGGACAGGAAACAGGCTAGAGCCCCACTGATAAAGAAGAAAACTGTTTTGGTGGAGGAGGAGTGGCTGGAAGCAGGTAAAAGGGAGGTGGGGGAAGGATCAGGAAGAGAGAAGGAAACAGTGGTTGGTATATAAAATAAATAAAAAAAAATTAATAAAAATCCAGAACAAACAAACAAAGCCATCGTGGAGGGTAAGCCTTGAGCTGACTCTTAGAGGCAACCCCAGCTTCACTCAAAACTACATCACCCAGGGAAACCCATTCCCCAGTTTTAATGGCACCGTACTGTGTAGACCAGGTTGGCCATGAACTTGTGATCGTCTGGCCTCTGCTTCCTGAGTGCTGGAATCACAGATACTTCTCACCATGCTTGTTGGTTTGAGTCTCAGTTGCCTTACCTGCATAGTGATGTCCATAACAGGGTTTCCCTCATAGCCACTGGGAAAATGAGGTGAGATTGCCCAAAAATCGTCCTGCACAGTGCCTGGCCAAGAATGAGTTTGACCCACAGCTAAACATTAGGTGGAGAGAGCCGGAATTGGAGGAACTCTCCAAAAGAGGAGGAAGAAGAATTGTGTGAGCCAGAGGGGTCGAGGACATCATGGGAATGTGACCCATAGAATCAACTAAGCAGAGTTCATGGGGCGCACAGAGACTTGGACTGTCCGTTATAGAGCCTGCTAGGTCCAATGTAGAAATGAGATGCTTGTTAGCTTGGTTTGTTTTTTGAGGGGGGACTTTTAACATTAGGAGTGGGAGATATCTCTGACTCGTTTGCCTGCTCTTGGGCCCTTTCCCTCTTCCTAGGTTGTCTTGTCCAGCCTTGTTATGAGGGTCTGTGCTAATCCTACTGCACCTTGTTTTGTGGTGTCTGGTTGATATCCTCGGGATGTCTGCTCCTTTCTAAGAGGAAATGGAGGAGGAATGGACCTGGGGGAGAGAGTCGGGGTGGGGGGAACTGGGATGAATGGAGGGAGAGGAAACTGTAGTCAAGATGTATTGTATGAGATAATTAAAAAAATGTAGTCTGAGTCAGTAGAGCATTGTAACTGGCATATAATCCCTGAGAATCACTTAGTGAGCTCATAGCAAGAATTTTAACCTGAGGATTGTTAGTTTTTTGCACGTGGCACGTGAATGGAATCTCAACACCAGAGTACCACACTAGAGTTTATTAAAGCGGGGAGCAGAGATAGGGACAGAAGGGAGCAGAGAGAGGAGAGGGAAGGGAAGAAGGGGCGGGGGCTCATGTGAGCCCTTTCTTTAAAGGGGTGGGTGGGCCCATGTTTGCATCACCACGCCCAGGGGCATGATTGACAGGTACATTCCAGGTGAATGCAAGCTTTGGAAATCCTTACAAGGATAACATGAGATATAGTTGGGAAATTGAGGGCTGGAGATGTAGCTCCGTGGCTAGCATGCCACAAAATTCTGGGTTTGATTCCCAGAACAACATAAAATCAAACATGATATATGCTCGTCAGTACTTGGGAGGCAGAAGCAGGAGGATAAGAAGTTTAAGATCATCTTTGGCTGTACAGTAAGTTCAGGGCCAGCCTGAGCTATGTGTCCCTGTCTGAGAAGAAAGAAAGTTATTTTCAGGAAGAATAGAACAGGGGAAAAGATGCTTTCATTTTCCTGGGAACTTCAGGGAGGCTTCTTATGGAAGGCAGCTTTTGGATTCATCCCTCTGTTTGTAGGGGTTTGTAGGGATGTTTCCAGGGAAGGGACCTTTAGGTAGAGGAGACTGCCTGGGGGTGGGCTCTTTGGGGCTTCAGGACAGGTTCTAGCCTTAGGGGTTTTGGGTCCCCTGAGGGTAGAACAAGATTATTTTGACTGAATGTTCTGTGGTTGATTGTAGGGCCCTTCTTCTGGCTGTTGTTCAAGAGTCCCCAGCTGGCGGCCCAGCCCAGCACGTACTTGGCGGTGGCAGTAGAACTGGAGAGCGTTTCTGGGAAGTACTTTAATGGACTCAGAGAGAAGGCTCCATCTCCTGAGGCTGAAGATGAGGAAGCAGCCCGGAGGCTTTGGGCCGAGAGTGCACAGTTGGTGGGCTTGGACATGGCTCCTGGATCTCCTGAAAGGGGACATTCCCTCCCCAGATAATCTTCAAAGATCCAGATGTATCACCAAGGCTGCTGGCTGCCATGCTCTCCTCATCCTCTAGGGGCAGTGTTGGCACTGTTAAAGACCATGGCTGCTGGCTGCCATGCTCTCCTCATCCTCTAGCGGCAGTGTTGGCACCGTTAGACTATCAGGACCATGGATGCTGACTGCCACACTTTCATCTTTCTCTAGGTGGCAATGTTGGTCCTAGCTTTTATCGTTAGCTGGCCACATTCAATTGGACCATAGCTGACTTGAGGTGGGAGCAGATAATGTACTCTATTGGTTACTGGGGAGCTGGTCTATCGGGTGTCCCTTGGGAATGGTTTTGGGCAGCTGTGGTGGTGGTCTACTGTTAAAGAGTGGGTAATCAGACAAACACGGCCAGTCATGGTTCTTTGTGGGCCTTTGCAAACTTCTGTCTCCTCTTTGTTTCAAAAGAGGAGGAAAGGGGCTGGAGAGATGGCTCAGCCGTTAAAGGCTAGGCTCACAACCAAAAGAGGAGGAAAGGCTTTATTCTAGTTTACAGATTATAGTCCATCATGGAGGAGGGAAGCTGGGACAGGGATGCAAGGAAGAACCTGAAGCAGATACCGGTGCAGGTTTGCTCTCAGGCCTACATTCATATATGTTTCTTAATTTTTTTATTATTATTATTATTTTTACAGAGAAGGCCTTACTCTGTAACTCTGGAACTTGCTATGTTTCAGTTCAAGACCAATCTGGCCTTGAACTCACAGAGATCCGATGATATTAAAGTCATGTGTCACCATGCCTGGGCCAAGTACCTGCCCAGGGATGTCAGCACCTACAGTGGGCTTGTCCATTCTGCATCATTTAACAACCAGGAAAATGTCTCGCAAACATTCCCCAGGGCAATCTGGTCCAAGCAGTTCTCCAGCTGAGGAAGCATTCCTCCTCTAGGTATATAAGTGAATAACTAAAGAAACCAGGACAGCTCTTGATTGCAAACTGCAAAGGAAAACTGCTACCTCACAGGATGGGCTGGGCATTAAGCTCTTGCCTTGCTCAGTAGAGGGCAGCTATGAACCTCTTGTACCCTGAGCCCTGGCTGAGGTGCTGGGATTCGGTGGAGACCCTGGCACAGTCCTGGCTTCTGTTAGCCCTGAATTGATCAGGATGGAATGGAGTGAAATGCTGCTACCTCTGAAGACCAGCATGACCTGGGATCATGATCTCTCCAATTCCTGTGGTAATGTTAACCTCGGTCTCTCAAGCTTGTTTGATTATAATAACTTATTGGGTGTGGTGATACAGATCTATAACACTAGCACCAAAGAGATCAAGAGTTCAAGGTCATCCTCCGACAGCCTGGGCTATTCAAGATCCTGTGAAAACAATGACATCTCCAAATGTAGCTGAATCAAAGATTTAAAGTAAAAACAAACATTTACTTCGTATGTATGTGTGTGCATCTGCACAGGTATTGCCCTTGTGTGTCTGTCTTCCATGATGTAGTTCAGAGGTCATCTGAGGGAGTCCATTCTCACTCATCTTGGGGTTTGGTGACAAGTTCCTTGACCTTCTGAACCATAGTGAATATGACTCTGAACCTGAGCCATAGGTTTTATTTTATCCTTTGTATATGAAATTTATTCCACATGCAACTTGTGTATTTATTCCTTTTAAGAATCTAAAATCTCCAATTGTCACCAAGGCAATGAAGCAGGTAGCTTCAGGCTTTGTAGGAATGGAGTGCTAAGAAACCTCTGCTTCAGAAATGTGACCCCAGCTGGGACATAGAATTGATGGGGCCTCAAAAAGCTCAGAAGACAGCTAGGCAGTGTTGATGCATGCCTTTAATTCCAGCACTTTGGGGGGCGGAGGCAGGAGGATCTCTCTGAGTTTAAGGGCAGCCTGTATTACAGAGAAAGTTCTAGGACAGTCAAGACTACACGAGGACCTTGTCTTGAAAAACAAAACAAAACAACAAAATAAGACAAAACAACAACAACAACAACAAAAAATCCCAAAAAAACAACCTCAGTAGACCTCTGGGTACCTACAGCAGGACTGCCTAGAATTGTCATTTGCTAAGTGGCTGCAGAGCCTAGTCACCTAGTACCTGCTCTGCTGGCATGACACCAAGAAGCACCTTGATAAATGGTGCAGAACATAAGAGCAGCCGCTAGAGGTCAGAGTTGAGCACTCTGGCATCCATCCCGAAGCTACTCCTGTTCACAGTCTTAACAGCACTGTTCCTACTAGGGAATATTTTTGCAACCAAATCATATATATCAAGGTGCCCTTGGATATACAACTTTGATAACTCTATCTATCTATCTATCTATCTATCTATCTATCTATCTATCTATCTACTTATCTATCTATTTATTTGTATTTCATGTGTATCTCTTTACCATGTATATGCAGTGCTTGAGAAAGGGCAGAAAAGGATTCCAGATCTTTTGAACTGGAGATTCAGATGGTTGTGAGCCTTCATATGGGTACTGGGAATTGAACGCAGGTTCTCTGAAAGCAAGTCAGTGCTCTTAACTGTGGAGACATCTCTCTATTTCCATCTGGCTGTTAGATTCTCCTGCCTCCCTTTTCCCTGTTTCGTGACCCCTGTGGTCATATAAGCCCCTCAGGATAATCCCAAACAATGCTTTACTGTTTTTAAAATCAGCAGAATAAACTTAACTCTATCTGTTATTTGGTCCTGTTTGCCAAGGACCAAATATGAACAAAGTAACATAGTCCTGTGTTCTGTTGTCCTGGGTTCTGATGATGGGATCTGACTGTGAAGGCATGGATTTATCATTACAGAACTTTATTTCAGGAAGAATCTCAGGAGTGCACCTGACAGCCAATAGATTCAAAACTTAGGTTTGCACCAAAAATTCAGCCAGTAGGTTCAGGGCTTGGGTTCAGGCCAAAAGTGTAGCCAATAGTTACTGTACCCCATCCCCCTTTATCCAGTCCTGCAGTGCCAAGATATGTAGCACTTACTACGTATACTTTTCTTTACCCCTTACCTCTAGGCTCATGGCCAAAATCCACTGCACTGGAACAAAGAGTTTTGAACCTGTCCAAAAGAATAAACTGACCCTCATGTGTTTACAACAGAATCCAGCTCCCTGGTGGTCTTTGGGGGTCCCTAGACACAGATATAACATAACTACCTTGGAGAAGGCCATGCACAGTATCCAAGTGCAACTTAGACTATCCCTCCTAGGCATCCGAGGCATGATAAATTTTCCTGTAAGTCTCAATCCAGGTATGGTGTGTGGTACTGGTCCTGAAGAGAGGTGAACAAATGTGTATTCAGATAGGCAACAAGTGACTAAAGTAAGGGTACCACTGAAGTCAAGCTTGGTGAAGCACTAAGTTCTATTGCCACTTCAGAGGACAGCAACATTGCCAGTGATCTAACACATGCATGCATCTACCCAAGCTTTACCTTTTACCGGTCCCATCATTTGAATCTTAGCACACTGAAGACCCAGCTTCCCTCACCCCTGTAGTGGGATTATGTTACATTGTAAATAATTGTCCTGAGTACTGGTTTAATAAAAATGCTGATTGGCTGAAGGCAGACAACGTGTGGATGGGCCTTACAGAAACCCCTAAGAGCATTGTCAAACCGCATGTAAACCACAGACAGGAAGTGATATAATGGATGAGTCTCCCTTAGAACTCTGGAGGAGTCAGCTTCCCTCCTCCCCATCCTCTCATCCCCTTCCCAGAAAGGACAAGAGGTCTGTCCCAAGGTGGATCAGCTTAGCAAGCCCGATTTCCTCATCCTAATATCAAGATGGGGGTTAGATGCTCCTCTGGAGGGAATGGGCTCCGAAGTGCCAGTACACACACAGAAACACAGTCTGATCCCTCCCCTTGAGGCTACACATACTACCCATGTCAGTGGACAGTTGCCTATTCTTGAAGGGTCTAGTTCCTTTTCCTGATGGTTCCCCGGTGGCTCTTCTTGATTCAGTGAGCTCTCCAGAGCTCCAGCCAGCCATCACTGTGAGAATTTTTCTCATAGTCTCTATCCCCTTGCTCATATAGGGTCTCCTCCCGTGCTCTCAGCTGACCAGGAGCTCAGCCCAGTGCTCAGACATGTATCTCTGCCTCCACCTCTATTCATTGTTGGATGTAAGTTCTATGATAGTACTTGGGGTGGCTATTCAATATAGGGGAAGTCCTGTTTAGGCAACACCTTCACTATTGGTTGGAGACCTAGGCAGGGACATCCTGTGAGTTCTTGGAGGTTTCCGTAGGGCTCGATCTTTTTCTAGCTCCACATTGGCTTCCTCTATTAAGATCTCCATCTCTCTTTTTTTTTCTCTCCCTCATTGTTGCTCCGCTCACTCAATCATCTCCTTCTCTCATTATTTGTTCCCATCCCTTCTTGGTTGCAGCCCGTTATGCTTCCAATTAGCTCAGGAGATCTTTTCTATTTTCTCTTCTTAGAGGACCCCTTGGATGTCTCTCTTAAGTTCCTTCTGGTTCCAGCTGTTCTGGGGTTGTGGTTTGCAGCTTGAGTGTTCTTTGTTTTTTGTCTAAAGTCCACTAATGAGTGAGTCAGTATATCCCGTGAGTATATCTTTCTGGGTTTGTGATACCTTGCTCAGGAGGGTATCCCTTTTCATTACTAGGGATTGAATAGAGGGCTTCATGAATGAAGGCCAAGTGCTTGGCTTCTGTCCCTTCTCCTGAATCCCTTACTAGGCACTCAGGCCCTTACTGAGGAATTCTAGGCAGGGGCTCTACCACTGAACCACATCCCTAGCTCCTCACTGGAGAATTCTAGGCAGGGCTCTACTGTTGAGCCACACTCCCAATTCCTCACTGGGGGAAGTCTAGGCAGGGTCTCTACCACTGAGTCACACCCCCAGCCCTTCACTGGGGGATTCTAGGCAGGGGCTCTAACTCCATGTCTCTTTTTCACTTTTTATATTGATATAAGAACTCATTGTATCCCCTAGGCTGATCTTGAACTCATTCTGTAGACCAGGAAAGGCCAGAACTTGAAATCTTTCTGCTTTAGCCTTTCCAGTACCTAGGATTACAGGCTTGTAACACTTTCAACATTTTGTCTTAACCAGTTGTATTTCCAGCTCATTTGGAATGGGGAGCTCTATTTTCAAATCCACTATTAGGCATCTGTGCATTCTACAGACATGTGGACTATGTTGTGTAATGGACTTAGACCCATACTAGCAAAGACTTGAAAATTGGCCCAGGTGGAAATTAACCAGAAAAAACCCAAACAATAAAGGGATCCATTTCTTGGGCATCTAGGGGAGGAGGGCCAATGTGTAGCTATGGGTCTCAGTTGTGGGAACTAATATTCTCCATTATTTTTTGTATATGTGATAGTTGGAGGGGGAGGAGAGAGATCAAGCAAAAGAGTGGCAAACAGCTGACTTCATGATCCTGCATTCTAGAATAAGGAACGAGAAGCCACTGGTCCCCCTAACACATTCTGCTTTCGAGTTCAAGAGTAGAACTTTGCTACTGGGTCATGGGACACCATCAACCAACTATTGTCAATCAAATAAAGATTACTCTTAAAGATCAATTGTCAAACAATCTTAATTTTCTCCATGAATGTTTCTTACTGAATGTCAGCCTTTAGAAATTACTATATGGCATTTAATAAAATTTTGCCATGTTTCACGTGATGCATATACCTGTAATCCTAACACTTGAGAACTAAAGGTATTTAATCTGTTTTATTCTTTTGGGTCTCACTATGTAGCCCACAAACTCATAGAGATCTTTCTGCTTCTGCCTCTTGAGTGCTGGAATTAAAGGTATGTGCCACCATGCTTGGTCTACTTGGGACCTTTTGAAGAACAAAAAATGATCTGAATGGCTGAGCTATTTCTCCAGGCCCATATTTTAGTTTATTTATTTTTAATCACTTTTTTTAAACTGAGACAAGATTTTATGTGTCCCAGGCTGTTTTCAAACTCACTGTGAAGCCAGAGATGGTCTTGAACTTCTTAAAAATTAAAAAAATATACATTTATTTATATGTGTATGTTATGGTGCATGTGGGACCCAAAGGCCTAAGATAACCTTAAGCTTCTGATCATCTTACCTCTAGAATGACATGTCCAGTTTATATGGCCCTTGGGACAAAGGTCTCATGCATGCTAAGTTATTAGCTGAGCACCAGCCCTAGCCCGTCTATTAGTTTTGTGACTGTCAGCTGTCACTGTCCTAGGGAGGAGCTCTTTCTCAGCCATCCATCTGGGAAGTGCTGGGTCCTGTGATTACCCAGGGAAGCCCCCTGTTCATCTTCTGTGGTGGACCTCCAGGGACAGCCCAGTATGACTCGGACCAAGTAAACAACTGTTCTTAGTTATAGAAGAATAAAACCTCATAGGGCGTCAGGATGAGGCTGAATTTTTATTTTTCAGAAATGTAACCTTTAGGCACACAGGATTTTACCTCTGTCAATATGAGAGGCATTCTAACTGGTCAAATAGGAGCAAAACCCTGGAGCAGGTTAAGAGTGGTTGGTACTTTTTTTTTTTAAAAAAAACTTTATTTATTTACTTATTTATTTATTTGCCTTGGTGTTTGCCTGGAACTGGAACTACAGACAGTTGTTAGCTGCCATGTGGGTGCTGGGAATCAAACCCGGGTCCTCTGGAAGAGCAGATGGTGCTCTTAACCACTGAGCCATCTCTCCAGCCCCCCCCTTTTTTTTAGAAAGCCACATTTAGTTCCTAGCACCCACAAAAGACAGCTCACAGCTGCCTATAATTCTGGCTTGGGGATGATTGACAAGGAGATACAAGTAATAGGGAGGGGAGCCATACCACACCATGAGGAGCCACTTGGAGAAGTTGGGCGGCCACAGTGTTGAAGGAGGGAGGAGAAAGGAAGAGGTGGGGGAGGGAGGAAGGAGAAGGATAAACAGGCAAGGTCAGCATCCTTTACTGTGGTTTCCTGTGAAAGGCAGGCTAAACAGGGTTCAGATAGATTCATCTGAATACTTTTAGCACCTCTGCTGTGTATGGGGCATTTTAGTTTTCTATAGCCTGACTCTGAAATCTTTTTTTTTCTTTCTTTTTTTTTCCTTCTTTATTTATTTTGTATTTATCAAGAAAAACAGTAAAATGAATTTAAAATGCTGATAAGTTAACAATAACTATGAAGAGGATAAAAATCATAAGTATGACTTATCAAGGGTGATAATGCAAATAAGATTACTACACATGTATTTACTTTGTGTTCAGCTTTCCCTCTGAATTATTTCTTTTTCATCCCTGTATATCCTTATTCAAGGACACTTCCTTCTCCCACCACATCTGGTCATTTTTCTTCTCTGCAACTCCCCATCCCCTCCCTGGGCAGGGAGCAGACAGTCCTATGGTCCCACTGACCCAATAATGCTTAGATCAGTCTCCACTCCTGGCAAATCCAGTTTTGTCCATCCTCCCTCAAGAGTGAGTCAGGTGTTCCTATAGTTGTAGTGGGATCCGAAGGGTCAGTCCAGGATGTTTCTGATCCCAAGCTGTTCAGTGGTTGTGATTTGCAGCTTGGGCATGCTTTGCTTTTTTCTTGTTTGTTTGTTTAGAGACCACTAATGAGTGAATACATCCCCTGCTTATCTTTCTGAGTTTGTGATACCTCGCTCAGGAGGATATTCTCCAAATCCATCCATTTGCCTGTGAATTTTAGGATATCATTTTTTCTTACTGCTGAGTAGTATTCCATTGTGTAGATGTACCTCAGTTTGTTAATCCATTCTTCAGTAGAGGGACATCTAGGTTGTTTCCAGGTTCTTGCTATTACAAATAATGCTGCTATGAACATAGTTGAGCTAATACCTTTGGAGTGTGAATGTGCCTCTTTAGGGTATACACCCAGAAGTGGTATTGCTGGGTACTTGGGGATATTGATTCTCAATTTTCTGAGAAACTGCCATTAGGGCAGAGAAACACAGAGACCTGGAATGGCCAGGCAAGTGGGGGCATGTGCGAGTGTGAGCTCTGGTTTGGGAGGTTTGGATATGAATAGTACAATGGTCGTTCCATCAGTGAATCAACCGTGAGAGGGAGGGATTCTCCAGAAGGCCAATTAGGCTTTAAGATTCTGGAACATCAGGAACATAGAAAACAAGAAAGCAATCAATTTCCAAGGCCACAGAAGTGACTACCAGGCGCCCTGGTGAGCTTGCAAGGGAGATCAGGTTCTGAGTTTACACCCTTACAGAACATGCAGCCCAGGACCATTAGAGCTGGTTCCCTAGTTGAGGTGGGTTTTGAAGGACGGGTAGAAGTTTGTGGTCGATGGGATGAATGGGGAATGTTCAGGATCCACACTACAGAAACAACAAACAAAGAGAAGGCTGAAAGAACTATTAACAGTAGCTGAGCAACCGTATTGCTGGGCTTGTGGAAGAAACAGGAAGCCGGAGGCTTTTGTGGAGTGAGTTTAGCTGGGTCAGGAAGTTACTGGTCATTAATTTAGCCTGCTGTCAAGCAGGAGGGTGGCCCATGGGGTGAAAGATAACAGCACCAGGAAGTTGTGAAGTGTGTGTCACTGGGCTGGTGTTAATGTCTGCAGCTGGGAACTTCCTCTTAGGTAGAGTGTGTTAGTAGTTTTTCAGCTCCTGGAGGGGTGGGCATGATTTGCTGCACATAGGTCAGATGCCAGTATCTAGGGACATGTTGGCTGTCATGACTAAGGGGTAGTGTTTAACTGCTCATGTTGGGTGAAGTCCTAGAACACTGTCAGTATTATAAAAGGCATAGGATAATGGGCTGGTTCTCATTGCCTCCTTTAATACTCATCAAATAGGATTTTAAAGCACGATTCACAATGAAGTTTTCTTGCATACATCTTTATTATCAGATGAGCATCCATGAGCATAGCAGTGTAGGAAGAAGCTCATTTATCTCTAGGTCCCAAGGGGGAACCCTTCCTGTGACCCATATCCACCACTCAAATACTTTTCCTTTTAGGTCATTGTATAACATCTGTAGGGACTCTATTACACATAGTTGACTCAGGCCAGTGGATCCCTCTTCAGTGACAGCATCTTGAGAGTGAGGACCAAGAGAGCAGAAGATAAATAGAATAGAAGGTAGAGAAGACAAGAAAGGTTGAGATCAGGAAGTCTTTTTAAAAATATTTATTTTTATTTTATGTGAATTGGTGTTTTGCCTCCATGTATAACTGTGTAAGGGTCATGTGTCAGTTCTTGGAATTACGGATAGTTGTTAGCTGTCATGTGGATGCTGGCATTGAACTCAGATCCTCCAGAAGAACAGTCAGTGCCCTTAACTGCTGAGCCATCTCTCCAGCCTGGCATCAGAAAGTTTTGTACAAGCTATGTCTTATGTCAAGCAAACTTATTAAGAAGCACGGTATCTTATATTTCATGTGAAAGACTGGACGGAGTCAGCAGAAACTGTCACACAATGGGATGAAGTCAGCAGGCGGCTGATCAAGCAATGTTTTACAAAAGGAACACAAGATATCTCAAGATACTTTCAAACTGAGGACATGGTGGCCCTGTGACTGATAACTCCATGCCTGATAACTTTTCTTCAGAGGAAAAAGCCAAGTTCCCAGAAACCAAAGCCTTACTTCTTTTGAAGCCCTGTTCCCAACTCAGCCTCAGCTTTCCAAGCCCATCCCTAGCCAATGACATAGAACTGGATTGCTTTTGCCTTTTCCTCTGAGAAGCCTTGGATTGGCCTGGCTCTCAACACAGAGTTTTGGGTGCCCTTGACTTCATAAGCTGGTTACCTTGTGAGTCATTTCCTCTGTGTCTTACTCTCTTTATGTCATATTATAATGACAAGATTTATCTTGACTGAGTGATTAACTTTCATTGTATGAGTGTATATGTGTTTGCATGTATATATATATGACATATATGTATATGCACATGAACTGAGCCATCTTGTCATTCTCAACATGGAGATTTTAATGAATGCTTATTTTACTGGGAAAGGAGAGAACAAACCTAACCAAAATTAGAATAATGGTTAGAATAATTAGAACAAATTCTACTTGCTCTTATAATAAAAACCTGGAGCCAGATATTGGGGTAAAGCTGAGAGACCAGAGAGACAGAAGAACAAGCTCCAGGCAGGTCTCCCCCAGCCAGCTCCTCAGCCTGTGTCCACGAGTCCTCTGACTGAAGGCCTCTCAGTCCTCAGGAAAAGGGAAGGGTTAAGCTCTGTCTCCTCCCACCTTGTAAACCTTTCTCTGCCCCACAATATCATTTCCTGGTTCAAACTTCCTAGTGCTGGGATTAAAAGTGTGTGTGCTGCCACTCCCTGATCTTTATGAATGACTCTGTGGCTGACTCTGTCCTCTGATCTTCAGGCAAACTTTTAGATACACAATATATCACCACAAGAGAATATGTTGTCACATGGTGGTCAGTGCTACTGAAGAAAAACAGGGCAAGGTTATGAAGTAGAGAGGGATAGTGATAAGTTATTGATCCGATGGGAAGGAAAACCCTCTACTAAGAGAATAGTCACTGAATTTTGGAGTGTGTTAGGGGGAAAAGCAACCATGTTGTGAGAACAGAGCATGCAAAGGTCTGGGGTAGACATGTTGACTGTATTCAGTGAAGAACAAAAGTTGCATCGTGGGTGGAGCCAAGTGTGCATGTGGTAGATTGTAGGTGTCACAGCAGAGTAATGGCAGTCTTACAGTGCTCATATCGAGAACTCCTTTCTAGAGAGTGAGTAGGAGCTAAGTATAGTAAGAGGTGGCCTCCTTTTTACTCACCTTGGCTTTCTCTAGGAGTGTACAAAAAGCCACAACTTTCAGCTCTGATCAGCTGCTCTGTGACATCCATAAGAAGACCATCCTGTGGGATCAACAAAGCATGGCATATCAAGCTCCTCCCCGCTGCATCAAGGCTGTGTGAGGCATCCCACCATAGGGAATAGGCTCTAAAAAGCCAGCTCATGCACCAGGGACAGATCCTGGTCCCATTGCTAGGGGCCACAAACAGACCAAGCAATGTGACTATTACCCTTTCTTAGGAGTGGATGGTGGGGGGTAGAAAGGAAATGGAGAGAGGGAATGGGATGACAGGAGGGAGAGGAAACCGTGTTTGTATGTAAAATAAATAAAAAATTTAATAAAAAGATGAAAAATTAAAAAAAGACCATCCTGCAATGTTAGTCAGAGATAGGGTGTGATGTAATTCTTTTATCCCAGGAGGGCAACAAAAACTTTACCCAGTGTCTAAAATCTCAGCACAGATACAAGCTCTTTCTGTCCAACCTTACCATGGTCTCTGAGAGGCAGGCCTGCAAGAACACCTACAGATGCTACAGTTCCCTATGCTCCTTTTCTTTTTATGGTCGGCCCCTAGTGAGCCCCTGACATTAGGAGAAAAGGCAAGGAGTGAATATATTCTCGGTAGGATCTTAGACAGCCCCGCTGACTGTCTTTTGTCCGTCAGTGCCTCTAGTGATGAAGGGATGAGCCAGATTCTCCGGAGACGGAGAGAAAGTACAATGTGGTGTGCATATAAAGGGAGATCAGTTCTTCACCGTGGGAAGAGATTACTAGGTTTATGAGTCAAGCCCTACTCTAGTGTCTAGTGGCCTGTCTGCCAGTTAGGACCTACATCTTAGGAGATCTACAACCGCTCAAACAAGCACACCAGTTGGGAACTGTAGCCTGAAGTTTTCTGACCCATTCGGGTCCATAGTCTGAACAAAGCTCTCCCACCCACAGTCCACTCAGAGGCTGATATTAATTACAAACTGGCCTATGTCTCAGCTTTATTACCAACGAGCTCTTACCACTTATCTCAATCTATTCCTATTAATCTGTTGTATTGCCATGTGGCTTCGTGACTTTACCTGTGTCCCATTACATCTTGCTTTCTGAGTGGCAGTTTGCAGTCTTTACTTGACTCCGCCCCTTTTCCCGTCTTTATCTCTGCTTGGATTTCCTATCTGCCTCTAAGCTGTCTTGCCATAGACCAAAACAGCTTCTTCGTTAACAAATGGTAATAAAGTATATTCACAGTGTACAGAAAGACATTCCACATCAGGGAATAAAGTGTTTTAATGTGTGAGCTTATGCAGGACATTTCACACTCTAACTGTAGTAGGGACAGTTTTAGTTAGCTCTGTTAACTTGACGCAGTTTTAAATCATCGAAGGATTGCCCAGATCAGTTCAGCTCATAGGCATGACTGGGAGGGATTGTCATGATTGTTAGTTGATGTGGAAGGATTTAGCTCACTATGGGTGGCATCATTCTCCAGACTTCGGATCTTGGGATGTTTAATAAATCAGAGCTCACAAGCCAACAGGCATCATTCTATGTTTCTTCTATTTTTAATTTTTTTATTTGAGTTTTTTTTTTTAATTTTGCAAACCAACCACAGTTGCCCTCCCCTTCTCTCCTCTGACTCACACCTTGGGTTACTGCCCCCCCAACTCCTCCCATGTTGTAGGATAAGGCCTCTCATGAGTAGACAACAAAGTCTCGAATTTCTAGTTGAGGCAGAACTAAGCTCCTCCTTCTGTATCAAGGCTGAGCAAGGTGTCCCTCTATAGGGAATGGGCTCCAAAAAGCCAGTTTATTCACTAGGGATAAATCCTGGTTCCATTTTGCCAGAGGCCCTACAAACTTCCCAAGCTACACAACTGTCAATTGTATGTCACATTCGGGGAGCCTAGGTTGGTCCCTTGAGGTCCCCCAGCTGTAAATCCAGAGTCAGTGAGCTCCCAGCAGCTCAGGTCAGCTGTCTCTGTGGGTTTCCCCACCATGATTTTGATCCTTTTGCTCATATAATCCAATCCCTTCTCCATCGCTTCAGCTGGACTGGGAACTCCACTCAGTGCTTAGCTGTGGATCTCTGTACCTGCTTCTGTCAGTTGCTGGATGAAGGTTCTATGATGACAATTAGAGTGGTCATCAGATTGATTACAGGAAAAGGCCAGTTCAGGTACCCACTCCACTATTGCTTGGAGTCTTAGCTGGGGCCATGTTTGTGGATTTTTAGGAATTTTCCTAGCACTGGGTTTTTCCCTGACCCCAAATGGCTCCTTCTGTCAAGTTACCTATTTCATTGCTTTCCCTCTTTGTCCCTCCCCCAAATCTACCATCCAGTTTTCCCTCATGTTTTCTTCTAACACCCCCCCCCACACCCCAGTTTACTCAGGAGATCTCTATTTCCCCTGCCCAAGGGGATCCATGGATGCATGTCTTAGGTTCCTCCTTGTTACCTAGCTGCTCGAGGTTTGTGGGTTGTAGCCTGCTTATTCTTTGCTTTACATCTAATATCCACTTATGAGTGAGTACATATTGTGTTTGTCTTTCTGGGTCTGGGTTGCCTCATTCAGGATTTTTTCTTCTAGTTATATCCATTTGTCTACAAATTTCAAGATGGCATTTTTCCCCTGCTGTGTAATACTTCATTGTGTAAATGTACTGCATTTTAAAAAATTCATTTTTTGGCTGAGGGGCATCTAGGTTCTGGTTATTATGAATAATGCTTCTATGAGCATAGTTGAGCAAATAGTCCTAAGACTATTCATCCTTTGAGTATATGCCCAATAGTGGTAGTGCTGAATCATGAGGTAGATTGATTTCCAGTTTTCTGAGAAACTGTTCTACTAATTTCCAAAGTGGATGTACAAATTTACACTCTCATCAGCAATGGAGTGTTCCCCTTACTTCACATCCCCTCCAGCATAGGCTGTTTTTGATCTTAGTCATTCTGCCAGGTATAAGATGATATCTCAGAGTTGTTTTGATTTGCATTTCCCTGATGGGCTAAGGATGTTGAACACTTCTTTATGTGTCTTTCAGCCATTTGAGATTCTTCTGTTAAGAATTCTCTGTTTAGGTCTGTAGTCCATTTTTAAATTATATTATTTGAGATGTCTAGCTTCTTGAGTGCTTTATATATTTTTAGAGATCAGCACTCTGTCAGATGTAGGTTGGTGAAGAACTTTTCTCATTATGTAGGATGTGGTTTTGTTTTATTGAACATATCCTTACAGAACCTTTTCAGTTTCAGGAGGTTCCACTTATTAATTATTGTTCTCAATGTCTGTGCTATTGGTTTTATATTTAGGAAATGGTCTTCTGTGCCAATGTGGGGTATTTCGACTTTCTCTTCTATCAAGTTCAGTGTAACTGTATTTATGTTGAGGTCTTTGATTCAATGGACTTGAATTTTGTGCAGGATGATAGATATGAGTTTATATGCATTCTTCTACATGCCATCATCCAGTTATGCCAACACCATTTGCTGAAGATGCTTTCTTTCTTCCATTGTATATTTTTTGCATCTTTGTCAAAAATCAGGTGTTCATTGGTATATGGATTAATGTCTGAGTTCTCAATTCGATTCCATTTATTGACAGGTTGTTACATTAGGTTTCTGGCCCTTACTTTCCAGTCCAGACCAGAGGTTTGACCTGCAGTCTGGCAGTCTGACTCATAGTCACACAGAGATACACAGATGTCCACATTAATTTTCTGCTGATTGACTTAGGGCCCAGGTATATAATTTGCTAACTCCTTCATCTGAACTCAACCCATCTTGTTCAGCCATGAGGCTCAGTACCTTTTCTCAGAGCAGCATTTCAAATCTCTTTCTTTGTGTCCCCTGGAATCTTCAGCGACTCTGTGGCATCTGTCTCTGCTCTTATATGTTCCCGAGTTTTCTTAGCCTGGTAGCCCTGCCCACACTTTCTGTCTGCCTTTGTCCAATTAGTTTTTATTAAACCCATGGACAGAACCAATATTTACAACATTACCAGCATAATCCATTACAACATATTTGTTTTTATGCCAATATCAAGCTTTTTATAATTACTATATCTCTATAGTAGAGCTAGAAGTCTGGGATGGTGATCTACCCAGAAGTTTCTTTATTGTACAGAATTCTTTTGGCAATCTTGGGTTTTTTGTTTTTTCATATGAAGTTGAATATTGTTCTTTCCAGGTCAGTGAAGAATTATGTTGGAATCTTGATGGGGATTGCATTAAATCTGTAGAATCGTTTGGTAAGATTGTCATCTTTTTACTATGTTGATCCTACCTATCCAACCCTATGGCAGCTCTTTCCATTTTCTGATATCTTCTTCAATTTCTTTCCTCAGTGACTTAAAGTCCTTGTTATACAGGTCTTTTCTTTGGTTAGAGTTACCCCAAGATATTTTATATTATTTGTGGCTATTGTAAAGGGTGATGTTTCCCTGATTTCTTATTCAGCCTTTTTATCATTTGTGTATAGGAGAGCTATTTTTTTTTGAGTTAATCTTGTATCCTACTACATTGCTGAAGGTTTTTTTTTTTTTATCAGCTGTAGGGGTTCTCTGGTAGAAATTTTGAGGTCACTTATATATACAATCATGTCATCTGCATATATTGAAAAATTGACTTCTTCCATTCTAATTTGTATCCCTTTGATCTCCTTTAATTCTTTTTTGAAAATCAATATCAAACTTTATATAAAAAAGCAAAACATGCAGGATAGCTAAAAAAAAAAAAAACCCCATACAGTAATAAAACTTCTCTTTTCTCTAAAATATATGAAACATAAAAAATAAAATCTAAAGCTTCTCAAGCCAGGTTAGACTCAGCTACAGATGAAGAAAGCACAGTAGGTCACAGCTAATGTCCACGGATGTACTATGGCCACCACAAATTTCTGCTAAGCAACCCTTCTACTGTCTCCTTTTAGTGTCTTCTTGCTCTAGCTAGAACTTTGAGTGCTATATTAAATAAATATGGAGAGAGTGTCTTGTCTTGTTCCTGATTTTAGTGGAATTGCTTTGAGGTTCTGTACATTTAGTTTGATGTTGGCTGTTGACTTGATGTATATTAGTTTTACTATGTGTAGCTACGTTCTTTGTATCCCTGATTTCTCTATGACCTTTAGCATGAAGGAGTGTTGAATTTTGTCAAAGGCCTTTTCAGCACCTAATGAAATGATCATATGTTTTTTTTCTTTCAGTTTGCTTATATGGTGGATGACATTGATGGATTTTTATATGTTGAACCATCCCTGCATCTCTAGGATGAAGCTTACTTGCTCTCAGTGGATGATTTTTTTTTGATGTGTTTTTGGATTCTGTTTGCCAGTGTTTTGTTGAGTATTTTTGCATCAATGTTCACTAGGAATATTGGTCTGTAATTTTCTTTGTTGTATCTTTTTGTGGTTTGGAAATAAGTGTGATTGTATCCTCATAAGAGGAGTTAGGCAATATTTTTTTATAAGTGGATAATTTTTTATTTGAAATGGATTTATAGGTTATATCAACAATATATATTCTTTATTTTTATTTTTTAAAAATTATTTATTTATGTATTTTTATAGATTAAAGTCTTTTTTATCCATGTATCCCCTTGTTCCAACTCCCTTCCCCTTCCCGACCTTTCCTGGTCAGCCTTCAGCTTCCCTCTGCCCCATCTTCCCATCCCCTCCCCAGAAAGGGCAAGAGGTCCCAAAGTGGATCAGCTCAGCATCTACTCCAGGCAAATCCAATTTCCTCACCCTAATATCAAGATTGGGTTACATGTTCCTCTTGAGGGAATGGGCTCCAAGGTGCCAGTGAGTTTGGCAATATTTCTTCTGTTTCTATTGTATGGATTAATTTTAGGAATATTGGTATTAGTTTTTCTTTGAAATTCTAGTAGAGTTCTGTGTGGAAACTGTCAGACTCTGGACTTTTTGTTTGTTTGTTTGGGGGACTTTTAATGACTGCTTCTATTTCCTTAGGGGTCATAGGTCTATTTAAGTTATTTATTTGCTCTTGATTTAATTTTGGTATATGACACCTATTCAGAAAACTGTCCATTTCTTTTAAGTTTTCCAATTTAGTGGAGTACAGGTTTTTGAGACATAATTCTCTAGATTTCCTTAATGTCTGTTCTGATGCTCCCCTTTTCATTTCTGATTTTGTTAATTTGGATATTCTCTCTCTGGCTTTCAGTTAGTTTGGATATTCAGTTACTATGGTTATCTTGCTGATTTTCTCAAAGAACCAATTCTTCATTTCATTTGTTCTTTGTTTTCAGTTTTATTGATTCCAGCCCTGAGTTTGATTATTTCCTGCCATCTACTCTTTCTGAGTTTGCCTCTTTTTGTTCTAGATGTTCAGATGTGTAGTTGAGTTGATTTGTTTCACAGAATTTACTTACTGAGCACCAATAAACACATTCAGTGGCTACTATGTATCATCCTCCCCAGCCTGAGCAATCCTAGGCCTTCTCTGTCTTTTAGCAGGAAACCGTAGTCAAGACCATCATGATGTCACCTCTGTTGTGTGGTGATAGCAGCTCTTTCTCTCAGTTTTTTTCTTCTGGTTACTTTCCTTTGCTGCATTATTAAACCAATATTTACAGTGACAAATATTTACAATATACAAAAGCATAGTCCCACAGCAGGCTTGGACTTGTACGAGCCTTATCTAAGCAATCACAGCTTCTGTGAGTCCATTGAAGCAACACAGGAGATACCATCTTCCAGCTACTACTTCGTAACTTCTTGCCCTTAAAATCTTTTCACTTTGCTTTCACAATGTTCTTTGAGCCATATGGGAGGAGGTATATAAGATGTCTTATTTAGAGCTGAGAACTTCACATTAATTTATCTTTTACACTAGTCATCTCCCAGTCTATTTTGATTGCCATTGACTGAAATACCTAATTTGGTCCTAATTGTGCTTTATGAACCCTGGTTATGAAATCCAGATTGTTGTGTGTCTCAGAGTCAGGATCTTAAATACGGATGAAAAGGAGACAAAGCAAATGTTAGCCAGTGAGTTAATTAGATATGATGATAATTGGCCTAGATAAGAGGGGTCAGTTTATGTAATGATAATGGTACCCATAGAATTTATTTCCAGGCTGGTGGAAGACAGGCAGAGAGTGTGAGAAATGGCATTCTAATGACAACATAAATCAGGTGCTTCATTCTCAATATGTGGGTTGCTAGGGAGTGATGAGTTCTAAGGCACATAAAAGAGAAAGGGTAAAAAGCTTGTGTGTTGGAAACAGTATAAAAACTTGTGATAGAGGAGTATATTCAAGTTATGTGAGACATCCTGAAGGAGGAAGCTGGATTCATCAGTGGGAACATGGTAGAGATGCCAATCATGCTGACATGGCCTTGACTTTGGTCATTGTATGTACAGTGATGGTGATAGGTAAGAATGTAGTCAGAGGAGTAACAAGCCTTATCAAGCCTTGTAGACCAGGTATAGTGCTCATGTATCATAGCAATGGGAGTCAAGCGATTGGAGGTTATGGAAGCAGTAAAGAAGTGATTCATTTCTTTTGAGAGGACTTCAGGAGTCATATGGTATTGGGGGTGGGCATAGTGGTTGGATTTTATGTGAAAGAAGAAGATAAAGAAAGACATTGGTAAATGATTTAACTAAATACAAGACCAAACTGGCCCAGATAAGTGAGGACAGAATATGATCAATTGGATCTTTATATTGGAAGAGATTTATTTATGTATGGATGAACTGTTCTGAAATTCAGATGTGGGGTGAGAGAGAGACAGAGAGAGACAGAGAGAGGGGGAGGGAGGGAGGGAGGAGGGAGAGAGAGAGAGGAAGAGAGAGAGAGAGAAAGAGAGAGAGAAAGAGAGAGAGAGAGAGGTCTGTGGGTTTTCTAAGAGGCCAGAAGAAGGTACCAGATCCCCAGGAGCTAGAAGTACAGACAGTTATGATCCCCCTGATGTGGGTACTAAGGACTGAATTCTCCAGTTTTCTGAGAGAGAGAGAGATTGTGTGTGTGCATATGTGTGTTCACATAGACAGATCAATTAATTATATGTAGATACACACAACAGACTACATAGATTTTGCTACATAGATGGCAGTATTGAGGTTGTTGAGATGACATAGAAGTAGGTATTTGTAGAAAAGAGAAATAGATGAAAGACTTGAGTTCAGAGACCCTTCAATGTATAATGTAGTTTGAAGATGACAGAGAATCTCCAAGGGAACTAAGACAGCATTTTCTGGGCAGACACTGAGTATAATTTCAGAAAAACAGTGGTCTTTGTAAAGCAGACTGGGTGGCATGACACATTGCTGATATATTGAGGTACAATATATGATCTTAACATCTGGGTGAAGGATTAACATCCCTGTGCTACTCAAAGCTACCAGTCTTGATGAAGCATAACCCCAGATCTACAGCTATAGGTTATAGCTCAGATCCCATTGTCTAAATCACCACATAATCAGATACTGCACAGCTCCTTGGGAACCTGGCTTTCATGACATCAGCTAACACAAGCTTTAAAAAAAATTATTTGTGTGTGTGTGTGTGTGTGTGTGTGTGTGTATGTCTAGGACCATTATCCTAGCCTTTCACATGGGTGGTTTTAGGACCTGGGATTTCCATGAACAATGATGTGACCATCTTCTTCAGGATCCCTCCAGAAGTGATAAGGGTGTGTCCAACTAATTATGTACCCAGTGGAAAGTGGTATTAGCACATCCCACAAGGAGCCCAGGAAGTGTTTAATTCAGTCTACGAAATACAACATACATCATTGCAAGGGCTTACTACTGTAGATACTACAAGGAAGATGGTCACGACTTAGTGGCAAACTGGAGCTGGTGGTGACAGGTGAGTAAATGCCCAGGAACTTCAGCCTTAACATCTGCTGCCTACCTCGTTGAAACACCTGTGCTCCAAAACAGGTCCTGCATTGTACCAGGCTTTTTCTTTTTGGCCACCAACCATCTCTCCAGTCATGACACAGAGACTTATTATTAGTTTTGAATGCTCAATGCTAGCTTAGGCTTATTTCTGGCTAGCTCTTTTAACTTAAGTTAACCTGTTTCTCTTTATCTACCTTTGCTTTAGGGCTTTTAATCTTTCCTTTTTGAGTATCTCACTTTCGCTGCTTCTCATGTCTTGCTGGATGGTGGCTGCCTGGCTTCTTACCCCAGTGTGTTCTTCTCTTTCTCCCGTATTCTCTCCTTCTTTCTCTTGTTCCCAGACATTCCTCATCCTGTCTATTCCCTCTGCCTGCCAGCCATGCCTATCCTTTTTCCTACGTAGCTATTAGCCATTCAGTCTTAGGTGCCTTAGGCAGCCAAGGCGAAACAAATGCAACACATCTTCGCATCATTAAACAAATGCAGCCTAGACAAAAATCACACTTTTACACAGTTAAAGTAATATTCTGTAGCATGCATACATCTTGCCTCCCCTCTCCTCTCCTCCCCTCCCCTCCCCTCTCCTCCCCTCTCCTTCCTTTCTTCCCTTTCCTCTACTTCCCTCCCCTTCTTCCCCTTTTTATATATTCCTTTCCTTTCTTCAATCTTCTGTCTTATCTTCTCCTCTCCTGTCCTTCGTTTATGTTTTGAGGCCGACTCTCCTTGAACAGTCCTCCTGCTTCTACCCTCACAGTGCTGGCATTTTGGGCATGGACCACCATGCTGTGTTGTGCTGAGTCTTAAACTGAGGGCTTTGTAGACAAAAGCACTCTACCACTAAGCTGCATTCTCAGGCCGTCTGTGCAGCTTTGTGGTCCTTCCTCTGTGCTACCTTGATCTCAGCTCCCTCGACAATGGTGACTGACATTCATCAGAAATGCACTTCATGGGAACTGACAGTAGCCTTCTGCACCTACACAGAACCTCTCTATGGTCCCGGTTTATGGAAAACATTGCAAACATGCTTTGTGATCCATAAAGATTGGCAATAGTTGGAAATTTTTGTTGTCATTCTTTATTGTCTCTGATCAGATTGTTAATAGTGGGATTATTTCATTAATGGGTTTAATAGCATAATAGTTTTAATAGCATAGTGTATATATTGCCAGGTTTCTACAGGGACAAATCACTTCTGACTGTTCATTCCGGACCCCAGGGGGCCACAGGAAGAACTGCAACGCTTTTCTGTAACCCACATCATTTTTATGACTCCTTCATCTTTTTAGAGGTGGAAATGCTTTCTCGTCTCAGAACTGCTCACATCAGGACCACAACACATTTCTCATCTTCCCTGTGAGCTCAGAGCACAGGAGGACCTACAGCTGCTTTGGCTGTTACAAAAAAAATTTTTACTTGTGGTTGCTGCCTAGTGATCCTGTGTAGTTCTCATCACAGGTGAATTTATGCTTTACACAAGTCTATGCTCAGAGAAGCCTCAACAAGCGTCAAGTAGGACACATCAATTTCACTGTGTGTCAGCTGTATGTTGAATGTTGCACAACATATCACTATCCTGTCTAGAGTCACTTATTTTGCTTTTGGGAATCTAAACATTTTCTACTAGTTGGGTGAAATTTGGGCATATGCAGGTGTGTTCTTTTGGAGAAAAGATATCATTACTTATTATAGTATGTGGTGTTTCACACAGTTCCTGGCTGTGTAAATTGCTGTAGTGTGTGCACAGTTGCACACATAGAAACATACACACCCCTTGATAGCTAATAGCAATAGAGAATTTCAAAGGATCTATGCTAGTTCCTCCACTCAGGAAGACTTGCATATTTTTTTACACTATATTTTCACAGAACAGTGCTGTGTCTCAGTTGCCATCATACTAGTAGAGAAAGTATAAAGACATTTGCCTAGGAGGACTCAGGAAAAACAGTCAGGACCTTGGAAGATTATGTAGGGAGAGGGTAGATACAACCTCCATGATGGATAAAGTTCAGTTCTGTATCCTTAGCTCATCTAGTTAGTTGGTATGTGTGGTGGGACTGTTTTCTGTAAATAAAGGAGCTGTTTTGGCCTATGTGGAGCGCCATAGAAGTGGATGGAGGATCAGAGGAGAGACAGGTAGAAAGAGGGTGGAGTTAGCCAGTCTCCATCTGACCTCCAAGGAAGAACCATGTAAGGAATCCAGGTGAGCCAAGGGCTAGGCCACATGGCAGATAAAATACTAAAAATAGGTTGAGTTAAGCTGAAAGAACTAGCTAGTAATGTGCTTGAGACATAGGCCAAACAGTATAAAATTAATATAAGCGTCTGATTCATTTTTTTGGAGAAAAAAGCTGCTGCGGGCCAGGTACAAACTTCTGGCCCAAATGGGGCCAGAAATCTCTCTACAACAGGTATGTTTCAGGGTTTCAATGGAAGTGACATCTTCTAGGTATGGAGAGTAGGGGAACGTAGGTGTTCTTTCTCTAAGGGCCATGTGATATTGTGAATGCTCATGTGTTAAGAATGGAAGATTAGTAATGACCACTACATTTGGTCATAGAACACAAATACAACTCTACATGAGTTATAGAAAGACCACTTCTGTGAAATATACAAAACTGTATGGACAGTGAAGTAGGCTTTTTCATTGGATAAACTAGGGTGTAAAGCCAGAGTAATCAGAATACATTGTCCAAGAATCAAGAACAGAGAGATATTTAGTATTGATCAAACTGACTAGATTTCACTGTATTGTGAAACTGAAGGTAAGAGACACATTAGCATGTGTGTGAACTTTCATTTTGGAAATACACAATAGATCCTCAGTAATTAACGGCTGAGATTGTACCATACATACTAGTGAATCTACTAGAACCAGAAAAACTACAGAACATTATTCCAGTAATCAGCACCTATTTAGGTCTGTATAGCCTGCAATGATTTTCGTACAGCTTCAAAATGCATGTTATTTTGTGCTTTGTTCCAAAGAAATATAATTCTTGAATGAGTCTAACATTGTAGAAAGTACAGCAACTGTATTTTGTAACCTAACTGCTTAGTCACACAGAATACACATTACCATTTAAAAAGGGAGAAAAGGAATCAGTGTTGGAAAATACTAAAGCAAGAACTAAAACCAGAAGGCTAAACTCCAAACTCCATGTCTGATGTCAAAGTCTTCTTCAGATCTTCAAGTTCTTCCAGCTTTGTTGACTGCTACACTTTCATCTCTTGAGCTGTTTCCACACCTGGTCTGCAGTTCTCCTTGACAGGCAGTCCAAGACTTTGGAATCTCTTGGGTTTTCCAACACCTTCTCTGTTTCATGAAATGGTCTTTCTGAGTCCCCATGCAGGGATAACCCTGGCACATGCCTGGCCTTAGTGGCTTACATTAGCCATTGAGAAAGATTCTACAACCTCTTTCTTTCTTTCTTTCTTTCTTTCTTTCTTTCTTTCTTTCTTTCTTTCTTTCTCTGTCTCTCTCTCTCTTTCTTTTAAGATTTTTTTAAAATTTATTTTACATACCAAATGTGGGGCCCAGAACAGCTTAGCTATACAGCTGCCATGACAGGCTTAATAAAAACCAGCCAGACAACAGGCTGGAGTCCAGAGTCTCTTACTGGCAGCACCTGGTAGTTATAGAAAAAAAAATCCCATAACAGACACCAGGAGGGTCTACACCTACGCCTCTGATATTCCAGACATTTTAATTGTTAGATAGTCTTTGAGCCCAGTGTATTCTTTTTTTTTTTTTTTTTAAATTTTGCTAAAAAACCCCTAGGCAAATGTCAGCCAATCAGGGGTCCTGAACTCTGGAAATATTACCTTAACCTCTGTTATGATAAAAACCCTACCCTGCCCAGGTTTGGTGCTGTCTATTTTAACCTCTGCAGCAGGCAGCCAGAGAGACCAAGCATAAACTTGAATAAAGACTCTTTTACATATGGGATTCAGTCTCGGTGGTGGTCTTTTGGGGGTCCCCTCAATCTGGGTATAACATTTAGGGGCCTGTCTGGGATTCCATAAATTCACCAAGATCACCATCCTTAGAGCCTAAAGTTGGCCAGTACATTTTCTGTGTCTACGTTCATGTATTTTGTGTTTACTTTCATTTTATGTCATATCCCTTTATAAGTGAGCTTTTGTATATTGTTTTATAATGAGCTTTGAGATGCCCTTTTATAAATTTGTAAATGGGCCCTTTAGATATCCTTTTGTAAGAGAGCCCAAAATTTATAAGTGCCTGCAACGATGTATGTAGAAGGTTGAGAAACTGAAAGAAGTCCCTTTTGGCTAATTGGGATTTAATTTAAAAGCTGGCATTTCAGGCTTGGTTTTTGTCTCTAGGCACCAGAAGAGCTGTTTCGTTGTTATATGTGTTATAATTTTGTTTGCTCTTTTCTTGACTTACAAAAACTGTAGACTCTTATTCTAGGATCTTTAATCAGTCAGCTGACACGTTTCAGTCTCTGTGAGCTTATACTTGTCTTGCTTAGTTGACTCAGAGGGTCTTGTTCTCCTCGTGTGCTGGGAACTGAGGGCCAATGTGCCCACTGTCTCAAGCTACACCAGGAATTCAGCCCTTCAGGCAAGACTCAAATTAGGCTTTTTTTTTTTTTTTAATTATGAGTTAAATTTTTTCCCATCAGACTCCCAGAGAACAGGTGTCCTTCTTCCGGTTAGGCAATTGATAGATAGATTTCCAAAATAACACATCCTATTTTAACAGAATACCTTTTGACTGTGGAATGTCCCCATCCTATCTGTCTGTGTAAACTTTCCCACCATGAGTCCCTATTTAGCTGTTGGCTGAAAAATAAAGTTGGAGGCTTGTTCAAGAGGTCTTGCTCTCCATTCTTTCGTGTTCTTTTCTCCCATTTGTCTCACCCCCCAGTTTCAGGTCCATGTTGAAGACCCCACTAGCTGGGACAATTATGACCTCCATACTCTCTGTCTCCTACAATCTCTGCAGAATTCTAAGATCTCAGAGGGGAATAACGTGATGGAAGCCCTCATTTTAATTTTTTTTTCCAAATAATGTTTGGCTGAGGATCTCTGCATCTGTTCCCATTTTCTGCTGGAGGAAGCCTCTCTGATGGGGACTGTAAGGATCTCTGGCTCATTGTAGATACCCAGTAAATGTGTTGTTTCAGCATGGTGCTACCAGAGCATGCCCATGTGGAGGGCATCCCCCTTTCATCCATATGCATGACCAGGCATGGCTATGTAAATTTGCATCCACATGTGCCCTTAGAAGGGAGAGGCCTGGCATGGCCCGTCCTCTTTTCTCTTTTCTCTGCATCTGTCCTGCACCTTCTTAAATAAACTCTAGTGTGGTTTTCTGGTAGTATGGTTTGTTCCCTGTGTGTGTTAACAACAGTGACTGGATAAGGCACTGTTGAATGAGAACAGCAGAATAAGACTAGCAGTCTTTTTGTTGATACTTTTTTTTGACCAGTGTTTGGTTTTATTGTAGGCCTATGGGTTATCTATCTCTGGTTCTTGGTTTTCCAAGCAGTGTTAGGTATAGATTCCCTCTCATGGAGTGGGCCTTATGTCAAATCAAACTTTGCTTGGCCATTTCTGAAGTTCTGTGCTACCATATCCCTAGCATATTTTGCAGGCAAGACAGATTGTTGGTCAAAGGTTTTGTGGTTGGCTTGGTGTTTATGTTTCTTTTTCTGTTGCATGCAGAGTCTCTTTCCAAATAAAAGACACTTGAACATAGGGGTGAAGGTTCCATTTAGGCACCAGCTCAACCTCTCCATGTTCAATGAGCTATGTGACTATTGCCCTTAGCAATGGAGTTCTACTGTCAGTCTGTGAAGAGTAACCCCTTGTTTTGGTATGAGCCTAGTTTGTTTGGGGATCTCCATGTGGCCTCCCAGGCCAACAACTCAACTGAATTAAACCCACTGCCACCACTGGGAGCTTTGCCTGGTTTTAAGAGATGGCCATTTCGAACTCTGTATCTGCCATTACTAGGTTCTTCATTAGGATCATCCTCATAGATTCCAGGAAGTTTCCACTGCACTAGGCTTTCACAACACACCCAAGTCCCCCCATTTCCAGATGTCTCACTTCACACTCTCTTCTTCCACCCCAACATTCTCTACTTGATCTCTCCTGCTCCCAACAATCTATCCCCAGTTCACCTTCAACATCTATTATATTTCCCCTTCCCATACTCCCCCCCCCATCCTCCTCCTTACCTAACCTCTCTGGGTCTATGGATTGTGGTTTGGATATCCTTTACTCAATGGATAACACCTACATATAAGTGAATACATACCATATTTTTCTGTCTAGCTCTGGATCACCTCCCTAAGGAATTTTTTTTTTCTAGTTTCCTTTATTTGGCTACAGATTTTATGATGTTATTGTTAGCATTTTGTGCCTGGAATAACACATGGACACGATGCCAAGGAGCCATGATGAGTTTATTGAAGGAACCGGTAGGGGAGGGGAAGAAAGAGACGGCGGAGGGAGGGCAGAGAGAGCAGAGAAAGAGAGTGTCTGCCACGTGGTTGGGGCTCTTTAAAGTGTGACCATACAGACACGCCCCAGGCATGGTGCCTCATCTGAGTGCCTTGTCGGAGCTCAGAGCGCCTCTGCAGGAGGAGGCATGGCTGCAACAAGGTGCGTGGCCACACTCACACTAGCAGTCATTTTTTAAACAGTCAAGTAATATTTCATGATGCAACTGTACCACATTTTCTTTATCTATTCTTCAGTTGAGGGACTTCAAGATTGCTTCCAGTTTCTGTCTGTTATAACTGTTGTAACCAAGTTGAGGGTCCCCCAAAGACCACCAAGGAGCTGGTCTCGTTGTAAATGCATGAGGGTCTTTATTGTTATGGACAGGTTCAAATGAACCTGGATCGAAACCCTTTGATTTGATGCAGCGGAGGGTTACCTGCCCCATTCCGGAGGGGAGGGGAGTTTTAAAGAAAAGATCAATGCTCTCTTTAAAGCAGCTGGTGTCAATGTTGAACCTTTCTGGCCTGGATTATTTGCAAAGGCTCTGACCAATGTCAACATTGGGAGTCTCATCTGCAACGTAGGGGCTGGTGGGCCTGCTTCAGCTGCTGGAGCTGCACCCACAGGTGGTCCAGCCCCCTCTGCTGCTGCTGCCTCTGCTGAGGAGAAGAAAGTGGAAGCGAAGAAGGAAGAATCCAAGGAGTCTGATGATGACATGGGCTTTGGTCTTTTCGACTAAATATTTTGTTAACATATCCAATAAAAGACGAACTCACAAAAAAAAAAAAAAAAAAAGAAAGGAAGAAAAGAAGGAAAGAAAACCCCATGTAAGTGGAGTGTTGCACATCTTGGTATTCTAGGATTGGGCACAGGGGTACGGGATGCAGTAGCTATTGACTGAACTTCCCTGCACGAACCCAAGCCCTGAATCTACTGGCTGAACTGTCAACACAAGCCTAACTTTTTAATCTGTTGACTGTCAGGCACACTTCCAGACCTGGGCTCCGCCATCAGGCACCAAACCTGAAACAAAGCTTTATAAGGATAAATCCATGCTTCCACAATGACTAAGGCCTCAAAGCACTTGGTTGAACAGGTGTCCTTGTGCTGGGATGGAATGACCTTCAGGTATATGCTCAAGAGTGGTATATTGATTCCCAATATTCTGAGGAACTTCTATATTGACTTTTATACTGGCTGAATAAGTTTGTACTCTTAGCAGCAATGGAGGGATATTCCCCTTGATCCACATCCTCAACAATATGATCTGTCTCTTGTGTTATTAATCTTAGTTGTTCTGACAGGAGATAGAAATCTCAAACTCATTTTAATTTGCAATTTCCTGATGGCTAAGGATGTTGACCATCCCTTTAAGTGTTTCTCATCCATTTGTGATTCCTCTGTAAGCATCCTTAGTTTAGATCTGTATCCATTTTTAAATTGGATTATTTATTTTTTGATATTTAGTTTCTTGAATTCTTACATGTTTTGGCTATTAGTCCCTTATCAGATGTGAAGTTTGTAAAAAATCTTTTCCTATTCTATAGGCTACCATTTTGTCCTATTGCTAATTTCCTTTGTCTTTTAAAGCTTTTCAGCTCATGAGACCCTATTTCTTTGTTTGTTTGTTTGTTTTTTTTTAAAATTGAAGCTTTATTCTTCTCTTATAAAATACACCCCAACCACATTTTCCACTTCCTCCGCCACTTCCCCATCCTTCCAAGTCTCATCCCCCCAGACTCACTCCTCTGCTATGTCTCTTCAGAAAAGAGCAGACAGACAAAGAGCTAACAACCCAATATGATAAATCAAAATAGAACAATGCAAGGCAAAAGCCCTGATATCAAGGCTGGACAAGGCAAGACCATAGGAGAAAATTGTTCCAAGAGCAGGCAAAAGAATCAGAGAGAAACTTATTTCCATTATTAGGAGTCCCACAAAACATTAAGCTAACAAACAACATATTTGCAGAGGACCTGGTGCAGACCCATGTGAGTCCCAAGCTTATGCCTCCATCTCTGTGAGTCCAACTGAACTCAACTTAGTTGATACTGTGGGACATGTTCTCCTGGTGTCCTCCATACCTTCTGACTCCTACAATCTTTCCTTTCTCTTTTCTTCAGAGTTCTCTGAGCTCTGATATGAAGGACCCAATGGAGATCTTCAATATACATCTCTGTATAATGTCTGACTGTGGGTCTCTGCACCTGCTCTCATGCGCTACTGAAGGAAGCCTTTCTGATGATGGTTGGTACTTCCTGCTTTTGTTCCCAGCCATCCCCTATCCACCCACAAAATTTTATTTTGTTTTCCTTTCCCAGGGCAGAGCCATGGGTCCATCTATTCGTTGTTGATCTTAGGACATATGTTGTTAGTTTGCTGCTCAGGTAGTCATCTCCAGTGCCAATACATTTAAAGGTATTCCTCATTTTCTCTTTTATCATGTTCCATGTATCTAGATTTATGCTGAAGTCTTTAAATTATGTGGATTTGAGTTTTGTGCAGGGTGATAAATATGGATCTTTTTAAAAATATATTTATTTATTTACTTATTACGTTTACAGTGTACTGAAATTACAGACAGTTGTAAGCTGTCATGTGGCATGTGGGTGCTGGGAATTGAACCTGGGTCCTCTGGAAGAGCAGTCAGTGCTCTTAACCACTAAGCCATTTCTCTAGCCCCAACTTTTATTTTCTTAATCATCCCTTCTGACTAGAAATTCCAAAGTAGTTTTAATTTGGATTTCTGTGATGGTTAAGGATGGTGAACACTTTAGAAACTAATTCTTAGCCACATGTTTCTTCTTCTGAGAACTTGGTGTTTACTTCCACCGCCTGCTTTAAAATCCATTTATTTTTGTATTGTCAGTCAGTTGCAGGTCATTGGCTATGTTGTTAGATAGGGAATTTACTGAGAGCATCCACATACTACAGAAGCATTGGTTCCCAGCATCTTTCCTGGTCTTCCTCTCTCATCCTCTAAATTGTTAGATTTTCTATCTGCCTGGGTCCATCTGAATAATCTCATTGTTCCAGATTTTGCTTTTGGGCATTCTGGTTTCTGGTTGAATCTGTCTGTTTTCTCTGAGACCACAAGTGGTCTCAAGTGTCTTACATCACATGTAGGTTCAGCAGGAAACAGCATCACTCCTACCCACAACTTCTTGGAAAATTTAATGCCACTACAGGAAGTACATAGAGGAACTGTTACCTATACCAAAGAGGAGCTTTGGTGTAGAATTGAGGTGTCAGAGACAAACCTTGAGCAAGGGCATATCCTCTTTCTGTTTTGTACTGGATGTCCTCATCCTTGACAGGTTCCGGGCTAGAGTCTGGTCTAGCCATGGGTGTGTCCTGCTGTGCAGACAGTTCTGAGGACTGTTTATGTGGAGAGCTTGCATGAGACACTGCCATGGGCCTTGGAGCTGCTCTTCTTGGACTTGGTAAGTAAGTGTGACAGAGCTCATTATTTTTAGCCAGAGTGTTAATAAATACAGATTTATCATCACCTGGGCTTCTTTCACAGACGTCTTCCTCTATGAAGACCTGACCTGGTGACATCAGAGAAGTCTTCCCTAGCTTCATTCTGTCCATCTGGTCTTGTTCTTTTGATCTGAGCTCTGGGGTCAGATCAGTGTGTAACAGGACAAACTTCTCTTTATCATGCCTTTTGTTTTATGTTTAGGTTTTTTAACGACACAGAGGATTTGGGCACACTATGGTGAGTCTGTTCTCTGTTTAGTCATGGGAACTGAGTTTGGCTAGGAAGAGCCTGGGAGGAGCTTGAAGTTTCTTGAGCAGGTTTTGAGATGGAATTTTCACTGGCAGCCATTGACACACTTTCTCAATGATTAGTCCTTTTGTAGTCATCTTTGGGGTGGGGATTCTTGACTGTGCTCCAGTATGTCCACAGGATATCTGGCTCAGAAGGATGTTGGAATGAATGGCACAGAGAAGGGCATACCTGGACACACAGGTTTCCTCCTGAGGATGCAGACATTTCATTTTGTGTTTGGTTTCCTCTTCCCCAGTCTCTTCTTACCTGAGCTGTGCATGGTTTTCTTACTGAGTCCTTCCCTTGGGTAGACATATGGTCTATGAGACAGAGTTGAAGTAAATGTGGGTGTGGCACAGATGGGGTTCCTCTCAGGCTTTGTGTAGAGGTAGGGTTTTACATGGAAGCAAGAGACTAGGTAAGACATTGGTCAATGATTTAATGGAACTCCATATGGATTGGCCTGTGGAAGTGGGAAGGTTTGTTGATAAGAATGGCAACACACAGGGTTCATTCCTGGCTAGGAGGAGAAAAGAAGAGCAGCCACTGATAGCATTATGGTATGAGAGTTATTCTGACATTTTTTTGGGGGGGGGAGACAGTAAATATGGGTAGGCCTTTGGAACTGTGCCAGAAGCTCAATTTTGAAAACTCTCAGTTGAGAATTCACTTTGGAGGTGAGCTGGTTAGTTTTCTTTCAACATAACACCAGCTAGAGTCATCTGGGAAGAAGAAAGATCAGCTGAGAAAATGCCCCATCCTATTGTCTTATGAGTATATCTGTGGGCCATTTTCTTTATTAATAATTGTTGTGGGAAGTCCTGCATAGCTTCTCAGGAATGTGGTCCTTCTGATATCAGTTGACTAGCGCTCTCTCTCTGCATCTCTCCAGGGCCACTACCCAAGCCTACTATCTGGGCAGTTCCAGGAGCTGTGATTTCCAGAGGCAGAGCTGTGACCATCTTTTGCAGGACTCCTCCAAGTGTGACCAGTGTGCGTCTATCCCATTTTAAGCCCGGGAGTTTGTGGTATGACCGTACCTCTCAAGGAGCCCAGCAAGTGTTTGAATTCAGTCTTCAGAATATGATGCACACCAAGGCAGGGATTTACCAGTGTGAATATTCCAGGGGAGGTGCATGGTCACGAATTAGTGACAAGCTGGAACTGGTGGTGGCAGGTGAGTACCACCCAAGAACATTGTTCTTCACTATCAGTCTGTGATGCCTCTCTCACTGTACCACATATGCCTCATCACAGGCCCTGTCCTGTATCTCTGCTCCCATAGATTGATTCCCTCCCCTCCCCTCCCTCCTCTCCCCTCCCCTCCCTCCTCTCCCCTCCCCTCCCTCCCCATTCTTCCCCCATTTTCCTGTTCTCTCATCTCATCTTTTCCCTTTCATTTTTCACTTTTCTTGACAGTTTTTGAGACAGGTTCTCACATATCTCAAACTGATCTTGACCTTGCTGTGTATCCAAACATAATCTTGACCTTATCATCCCTCGGCTACTTCTTTCCTAGTATTGTCATTATAGACACCTACAATGACACCATTTATATGGTAATGGACATAGACCGCAGGGTGCTGTGCATATTAGGCAGGAAAGAACTTGACCAAGTAAGACTCATCCCTAGACATTTTGTTTTGGTTTGTGACCCTCCCTCTGTGCTGAACCTGCTTTAGGCTCCTTTCAGAATGGTGATTATGGTCCCTAATGGATGGGGTTCATGGGGACTGACAGCAGCCTTCTGTAAATACATAGAGCATCTTCACAGTCCTGGTTCATGGAAAATGATGCAAATGTGTTTTGTGATCTGTATAGATTAGCAATGGATGAGTTTCCTATGCCTTCATTTTTTCCACTCTGGTCAGACTCTGAAAATTGTAGGCTTATTTTTAAATTATGTTTGAAATAACAGGGTTGTACTGGCTAGTTTTGTGTCAGCTTGACATAAGTTAGAGTCACCGGAGGCAATGTGTCCATGAGATCCAGCTGTAAAACTTTTCTCAAGTAGTGATCAATGGGGTGGGGACCAGTCCATGGTAGATAGTGCCATTGCTGGAATGCTGGTCTTGGGTTCTATAAGAAAGCAGGCTGAGCAAGCCAGGGGATGCAAGCCAGTTTGCAGTACCTGTCCATGACCTCTGCACAGTTTCTGCCTCTAGCATTCTGCCCTGTTTGTGTTCCTGTCCTGTCCTGACTTCCTTCAGTGTTGAACAGCAATGTTGAAGTGTGAGCCAAATAAACTCCTTTCTCCTCAACGTGCCTTTTGGTCATGGTGTTTCATTATAGCACTAGAAGCCCTAAGACAAGAATCTTACTGTAATTTGTTTTTTGAGATGGAGTCTCAGAAAAACTCTAGCTGACTTTGAAGCCTCAGTATTGAGCAGGTTGTTTTTATTTTATTTTATTATTTATTTATGTGGCCTTGTCCCTCATTATTTTTTTTTTAAAAAATTTATTTGATTAACATTTTTCATTTATTTTTCATGCCAACCACGTTTCCCCTTCCTCCTAACCTCCTGTTCTGCCTATCTACACCCCTTCCCATCTACTCCTCCGCTGTCTCTATTCAGAAAGGGGCAGGCCTCCCATGGGCTTGAATATAACATGGCGTATTAAGTTGAGGCAGGACCAAGTTCCACCCCCTTGTCTAGGTAATCCAGGGGCGGGACCAACCTCTGGCTCGGATGGTGCCAGAAACCTTTTACAACAGAGAACAGGTTCCCAAAACCCAGATAAGCACCGGGAATGGCTTCAGTTCTGATCTCACTTGTTTACAAAGAGACCAAGCTATCCAACTATCACACACAAAGGACCTAGGTGAGTCCCAGGCATGCTCCCAACTGCTGGTTCAGAGTCCATGTGCTCCCCCACAAGCTCAGGTTGGCTATCCCTGTGGGTTTCTGGCTCTTCAAATCCCTCCTTCCTTTCTTCAGCATCTCCTAGATCTCGGACAGTGCTTGGCTTTGATCTCTGAATCTGCATCCATCAGTTTCATTACACTCTGTGATGACAATTAGGATAGTCACCAATCTGATTACAGTAGATGGTCAGTTCAGGTACCTTCTCCATGACTGTTAGGAGTCTTAGCTGGGACAAGTAGATTTTTAATTTTATTTTTAATTTATTTTATTATTATTATTTTTTTCATGCTGCTTTTAAACTCACTGCCTCAGGAATGCTAGGATTAAAGGCACATGCCATCGTGATCAACTAATAACAGGGTCCTTTCACTTTTCAGGTATTTATAAGAAGCCATCACTTACTGTTGACTTAGGACCTCAGGGATTCTCAGGAACAAATGTGACTCTCCTCTGTCATGCACACCATTCCTTTGACATCTTCATCCTCTGCAGAGGTGGAAATGCTTCCTTTCCCCAGAACTGCTCCCATCAGGACCACAACACATTCCTCACCCTTCCTGTGAACTCAGGGCATAGGAGGACCTACAGATGCTTTGGCTCTTACAAGAACAATTCCTACTTGTGGTCACTGCCTAGTGATCCCCTTGAATTTCCAATCCCAGGTAAGTATGCTTGGTTCTTGTTCCTTATCTCTGTGTTTGGGGAGGTATCAAGGGATGCCATGGGGGATATATCAATTTTACTGTATGTTCCCTGTGTGCTATATGTTGCACACTGCACTGCTATTCTGACTGAAATTGCTCCACTTGCACTGTGGACTCTGAACATTATGTGTTAATTATATTATTTTGGAGACAGATAAAAGTATATTCATCTGGGGAATAAGAGTTCTTACCTATCTGTGAGAACCATTCTGAAAGATGCTGTGTCCCTTGATTGCTGGCTGTTATCCTCCAGTGTTTCTTTCAGGGTTGTGTGTGTGACAAATACATCATTAGCTGGCAATGACAGAAAAATTGGAAGAGTGTCTGCTAGTTTCTCCATTGATGGTGGTTTTTTAGATCTACAGAGATCATCACGCTTTTTTCTTTTGCCTTTTAGATTATGATACAACACACCATTTCTCCCTTCCTTTTCTCCCTTCTAAACTCTCCCATGCACCTACCCTTTTTCTCTTTCAAATCCATAGCTTTTTTCACATTAAGTGTTGTTATATACATACATGTATATACATATATTTATTTCTAATGAAACTCCTTAGTCTAAATAATTTTATTGTTTGTTTCCAGAGCTGACTATTTGGTACTGGATAACCAGTTGGTATTTTTCTTCTCTGGGGAAGATTAACTCTTCCACTCTCAGAATTCCTAGTTCCTATAGCTATTTATATTGGTTTGAGACCTCATGAGCTTTCTCCCATTCACCTTTGAATATCTGTTTTGTTGTTCTTGTCCAGCTCATGTTTAGGCAATCATGTTGGTGAAACTTTATGTTGCTTCTGACATTAGTAGGAGACACAATCTCACAACAAAACTCTCTGATTCTTTGACTCCTACATCCTTCTTCCCCATCTATTCCAATGTAGGAGTCATTCTGTAGATGGGACTGAACTCCACAAGTCTGCATTTTTGTTTGTTGTGTTTGTAATGGTATATGTGACGCAATGTGTTACGGTCTTTGTCTGTCATACAATGAAGTTTCCTTGATGAGGAACAAGTACTACACTTATCTGTCCCATCCTATCACCTTCAGTCATCACAGTTCTACCATGGGACAGCCAGTGAAGAATGCAGAAAAATTAACCCAAGAGAACTCTTAAATAGTACTGCCAGATTTCTTGATGGAGGGGACTTTAAAAAAATATATATCTTAGAACTTCTGATTGTTGTCTTGAGGTTTTATGAGATGGGGCATGTTTTAGGTGTGGGGAACAAAGGAAGCAAGGGCATGGAAATTCAACTAGGGAACATACTTGAGATAGATGACTTGGAATAGAAAACATCAGTCGTGCATGAGTTAAAGATAGGAAGATGGACATGAGGAGGCAGAAGGAGGAAATCCCATGTAGGGCTGGAGAGATGGCTCAGAGGTTAGGAATACTGACCATTCTTTCAGAGGTCCTGAGTTTAATTCCCAGCAACCACAGATGTAATGAGATCTGGTGTCCTCTTCTGGCTTGCATGGATATAGGCAGACAGGATAGTGTATATATAATAAATAAGTCTTAAAAACCCTCCCATGTAGACTAGAGAAGGGATGGCACATGATGAGGTTTTTATGTGAGCAGGTGCTATATAGGAGTGTTGGTGGGGTCTGCACATATTTAGACATCCACTTCTTGTTTTTTTTTTAAGGTTTGAATAATTACATTTTTTATTAATGAAAGTTAAAAACATAATAATTGATATACAACTTTTAGGTTTCATTCTGTTCTTAGTGAAAAGGATGATTGAGAGTAGATTTCCCTAATGCTTTACACTGGCCAATGTTTTCTCTATAATTATTCAAACATTTACAGCTAGTGCAAGAGTGTAAACTTTATGTAGAGTTCTATGCTTTTTATTACAGATGGATATCCATGTCTCTGTTTCTTAGAAGTGTTTGTATAAAATTCCTACCCCTGTTTTTTAACACTTTAAAGAACCATTCTTAAGGAAAAAGATGAATAGACATTACCTAAAAGACAGGTGCATATATTTATTGTCTTGCATTA
>PVIH01003915.1:63420-81190 GCA_004025045.1 Sigmodon hispidus
TGAAGGTGTTTATCAGCTGTAGCAGTTCTTTGGAAGAATTTTGTGGGTCACTTATGTATACAATCATATCATCTGCAAATAGAGATAGCTTCACTTCTTCTTTTCCAATTTGTATGCCCTTAATCTCTTTTTGTTCCCTTATTGCTTTAGCTAAAACTTCGAGAACTATATTGAATAGATAAAGGGAGAGAGGACATCCTTGTCTAGTTCCTGATTTTAGTGGGACCAGGGCTTTTATTTTTGGGGAGGCTTTTAATGACAGCTTCAATTTCCTTAAGGGTTATAGGCCTGTTTAGGTAATTGATCTTCATTTAATTTTGGTAGATGGTACCTGTCCAGAAAGCTGTCCATTTCTTCGAGGTTTTCCATTTTTGTGGAATACAGATTTTCAAAGTATGATCTGATAATTCTCTGGATTTCCTGGGGGTCTGTTGTTATATCCCCCTTTTCATTTCTGATTTTGTTGATTTGAACACTCTCTCTCTGTTTTTTGATTAGTTTGGCTAAGGGCTTATCTATCTTGTTAACTTTCTCAAAGAGCCAACTCTTAGATTCATTGATTCTTTGTATTGTTCTTTTTGTTTCAATTGTATTGATTTCAGCTCTAAGTTTGATTATTTCCTGTCATCTACTCCTTCTAGGTGAGTTCACTTCTAATTGTTCTAAGGCTTTCAGCTGAGCTGTTAGTTCTCTAGTGTGAGATTTCTCTAGGTTTTTCATATAGGCATCTAGCGCTATGAATTTTCCTCTTAATACTGTGTTCATTGTGTCCCACAATTTTGGATATGTTGTGGATTCATTTTCATTAAATTCAAGGAAGACTTTGATTTCTTTCTTAATTTCTTCCTTAACCTAGAGATGGTTCAGCTGAGTGATGTTTAGTTTCCATGAGTTGGTAGACTTTCTTTGATTTTTGATGTTGTTGAACTCTAACTTTAGGCCCTGGTGGTCCAATATGTTACAAGGGATTATTTTCATTTTTTGTATCTATTGATATTTGCTTTATGACCAATTATGTGGTCAATTTTGGAGAAAGTTCCATGACAAGCTGAGAAATATGTATATTCCTTTGCATTTGGGTGGAAGCTTCTATAGATATGTATTAAATCCATTTGCATCATAACCTCTTTTAGACTCCTTATTTCTCTGTTGAGTCTCTGTCTGGTTGATCTATCCAGGGTTGAAAGTGGGGTATTAAAGTCTCCCACTATTAGGGTGTAAGAATTGATATGGGATTCGAGCTTTAGCAGTGTTTCTTTTACATAGGTAGGTGCCCGTATATTAGGGGCATAAATACTCAGGATTGAAATTTCCTCTTGTTCAGTTTTTCCTGTGATGAATAAGTAATGACCATCTTGGTCCCTTTTAATTGCTTTTAGCTTAAAGTCTATTTTGTTAGAAATTAAGATGGCAACCCCAGCTTGTTTCTTAGGACCATTTGACTGGAAAATCTTTTCCCAACCCTTTACTCTAAGCCTGTGTCTGTCTTTGTGGTTTAGGTATGTTTCTTGTAGGCAACAGAAGGATGGCTTCTATTGTTGTATCCATCTTGTTACTGTGTGCCTTTTTATAGGAGAGTTGAGTCCATTGATATTAAGGGATATTAGTGACCACTGATTGATATTTCCTGTCATTTTTTGTTGGTAACTTGTTTGTATTTCCTTTCTCTGCAGTATTCTTCTGTGGAATTATTGATTGTTTGTGGTTTCATGGGTGTATCTGGGGTCCTTAGGTTGGAGTTTTCTCTCTAATACTCTCTGTAGCGCTGGATTGGTAGATAGATATTGTTTCAGTCTGACTTTGTCATGAAATATCTTGTTTACTCCATCTATGGTGATTGATAATTTTGCAGGGTATAGTATTCTAGTTTGGCAGTCATGTACTTTTAGTGTCTGTATAACTTCTGACCAAGCCCTTCTAGTTTTCATCATTTCCATTGAATAGTCAGGTGTTATTCTGATGGGTCTGCCTTCATATGTAAGTTGGCCCCCTTTTTTTTTTTGTAGCTCCTAAAATTTTTTTCTTTGTTCTGTATGTTTTGTGGCTTGATTATAATGTGTACTGACTTTTTTGGGGGGTCATATCTATTTGGTCTTCTGTAAGCTTCTTGTATCTTTATAGGCATTTCCTTCTTCAGGTTAGGGAAGTTTTCTTCTATGATTTTATTGAAAACATTATCTGTGCCTTTGAGCTGGTATTCTTCTCCTTCTTCTATTCCTATTATTCTCAAGTTAGGTCTTTTCATGGTGTCCCATATTTCCTGAACATTTTGAGTTATGGCTTTTCTGGTTTTAGTGTTTTCTTTGACTGATATATTTATTTGAGCTACTGAGTCTTCCACTTCAGAGATTCTCTCTTCCATCTCTTGAACTATGCTGGTTATGCTTGTATCTGTGGTTCTAGCTTTTTTCTTCAGGTTTTCTATTTCCATTTTTGCCTCATTTTGTGCCTTTTTTATTTGTTCTATTTCAGTTTGTAGTTCCTGGCATGTTTCTTTTATTTTTTGGTTTACTTTTTCTTTTTTTTTTTTTTTCATGGATTTGTTCATCTCTTCCAATTTTTTGTTTGTTTTTTACTTCTATTTCTTTAAGGCATTTTTTTTTCATATCTTCTTTGCGAGCTTCGATGATTATCATAAAGGAATTTTTGGTGTTGCTTCCTTCTGTTTCCTCTTCATTGCTCAGGTCTTGTAGTTGTAGGACCATCACTTTCTTCTGGAGTTATCTTGTTGTTCTTTATATTTATGTATATTTTTGCACTGGCGTCTGCCCATGGCTTTAGTGGTTCACGTTTAGGTGTCTCCTAGTCCGTTGTGGTACACGGGCTTATGTGTCTCCTGTTACCTCTGAATAAAAGTTTTGCTAAATCTCTACCTCGTCTCTGGCAGGGGACTGGATTTTAAGTCTTCAATCCTTCTTTGATTGATCAGTTGGAGGAAGGTGGTCGTGCAAAATCCCTCAGCAGCAACTTGGGGGAGGGGACCCTGGCAGACCGAGTTTATCTCTGTCTGCTACAGAGTGTGTGGGGACAAGCTCCACAGACAGCTCCTGGTCCCTTCAAATTTATTTAAGAACCTTCAAACTACTTTTCCTAAAGACTGTACCAGTCTATGCTCCCTTCAACAGTGTACAAGGATTCTCTATGCTCCACACCCTTGTCAACCATTTGTTACCTCTTCTCTTTGGTGATGGACATTCTAATAGGTGTGAGGTGATATTTTATGGTGACTTCGTTAGCATTTATAACATGGGTAGTGATGCCAAACACCTTTCTGTATACCTGAAATTTTATATTTTCTTGAAAACAAATAAAATCCAAGTCATTGTCCTCTTTATTATTACTAATATTAGTTAGTATATAAAATAATGTGCTTTATTATGACATTTTCACTCATATATACTTTTGTACTTTGCTCATACTTCCTCCCTATTTTCCTCTCCTGTTTCCTCCTCTACAACTGGTACACTCTCTCATCACCACTAACTCTGTTGGAGTGCACCAAATACTCTTGGTTATTTTGTGCAGCTCACAGAGTGGCTAACTAGTCTCAGAGGAAGAACTCTGTAAGGGAGGAATATCAGTTTATAGTCATTATGGAAGATGAAACTGTGGCATCTAGCTTTTGTCCATGCTGGTTAAATAATTTGTAAGCATTCTTTCTTGGACCAGAGGAAGGTTTTGCCATTCATCTGAGCATTACCTGGGGAAAGCTTTGCCATATCCATGGATCTGAGGCATTGAGGTCCTTTACATGGCTGTATTCATGTCAACAATACATGTCAACAATACTCAGGACTTTATTTCTTATAGGTATGATCATATTTTATCATATTCATGTATAAAATTCTTAAAGAGTAAAAATTATAACAAAAATAATGTTTTCAATAAGTGTTGACAAAGAAGGTAGGAAGTAGTCATGATGATGAAATGGCTAAGGTGACACCATCTTGTCCTGGTTCTGTTTTGTGTCTTCCTAGACATTCCTCAGCTCCCTCAGCTCCCTCTCCCCCCTACATAGCCACATCCACCTTGGCAAGACTGTTTGTGACTCTGACCATGTCAAGAGGTATTAACTAGAACAATTGGTGTGTGTGTACGCTAAAACATAAAACTAAAATAGCTAAAAGAAAGTATAAATCAGAAATAATTGTCACATGGTGTGTCACATACAAAAACAGATGCTGCTCAGACTCTCCTCAAATAGGGATGTAATTCTGATTTTTATCTATAAAATACTGTTCCCCTTTGGCATCAAGAGACCTTGAGGGATGAGCCCTGCTCTTCATTGCTGGCTAACAAAAGGACACATATACTTTGAATTGCCTTCTTTAGTGTGGTTGTTAAAAACTATCTCTCATGGGTCATGTCAGTCTCAACTTCAGACTCATCTGGAACTTGCACTCTCATCTGCAGTCTCAATTGGAACATGAGGTAGCAGGATTAGCTCTAGAGCAAGGCCAGCCCGTGCAACACAGTGAGCTTCAGTTCATTATGAGCTAGAGAGTAAACTCTTGGGTACAAAGGCTCTCTGGGTAGAGGTGCTTGCTGTTAAGCTAAAGACACCTGCGGGGTGCCAGGGTTAAAGTCCTCCATTCTTTCGCCAAGCTGTAGAAGGTTCCTTCTGCTGAGCAGGAAAATGCTTGGAGGATCAGGTCTCTGTTCCCTCCCTCTTGGTTAATGTCCACTCATATGATAACTCATATGATAACTGATTCGCCTCAAAAAATAATTGTAAGGGAGGGAATGTTGGGAGCCAAAGCCTAACTTAGTCATATTTTATAAGTTAGCTTCTACAGCTAGCCATTTACCAGAAGACTATACCCTAGATAGTCGAATACCAGAAGACTATACCCCTTATTGTTTTAAACTAAATGGTGACTCCTTTGACCTTCTCAGATCAGCAGGTGACATCCTCCAGGCCCTCAACTGATAACAGATAGATTTCCATATCAATTCTACCCTGTCTGTTACTTCCTCTCATAGGCTTGCAACCTTCTTTTGTTTATCCCACCCCTTTCCTCCCAGCTACCTGCATGGCAGAGATTCTGTATAAATATGGGCTGAAACAATAAAGCTTGGGGGGGGGGAGACTTGATCAGAGATCTTTGTCTTGTCCTTCCGTTCTTTGTGTTCCTGCCTTCCATCTGTTTCATTCCCAGGTTCAGGTCCACGCTAAAGACGCTATGCTTTTACTTAAGTCTCTTCCCAGACCACAGGTGACTCCCTTCAGGCAATTGACTGATAACAGATAGATTTACATAGTAACACACCCTGTTTAGCAGAATATCCTTTAACTGCGGAATTTTCCCATCTCATGTGCCTGTGTGCACTTCCCCTTTTGAGTCCCTATTTAACTGCTGGCTGAAAAATAAAGTTTTGAAGCTTGATCAGAAAACTTTGTCTTGTTCTCTTCCATGTGTTCCTCATCCCCCTACTTTGTTTTGCCCTCATTCTTCAGGTCCATGTACATTGAAGACCCTGCTGGCGGGGGACAGATACCTGGGTTCTACATGGTAGAAGGAGAGAAATAACTTATAAGTAAGACCCTTTCTCTAAAAAAAAATATGAAAACAGCTGATAGGGAAAAGTGGGAGAGATCAGGGAGAAGTTGTAAAGGGGGGATGGGAGGTACATTTGATCCAATCACATTGTGTGGATAATAAATAAAGAGTTGCCGAAGAGGAAGAGAATGAAAAGGAAAAAGAAGCTGAGAAGAATGTTGAATGCAGGGGAGGTGAGCTGCTATAAGGTGCAGGTGGGGGCTAGAAGAATAAGAAGAATCTGAGGATGCAAAGTGGAAGTAAACTGGGGGATGGTGGTGAAATGGTGTGGCCATTTTGGGGAGGGAGAGATGTTTGACACTTAGAGGTGTCACCTAGATCCTGCTTCTGCACTTGCTACCCTCACAGTGTGCATGCGTTTTGTAAATTGTTCTTTAAGAGAGGAGAAAAGTGGAAGCTCACATGACCACATTAGGGTAATATTCAGCACTGTTGGGAATTGGAGAAATGAATATTTTAGAACTGGATGTGTTGGCACATAGTTGTAATACCAGCACTTGGGAGGTGGAGGCAGGAGAATCAGGAGTTTAAGGTCACTGTTGGCTACATAATATGTTTGAGGTCATGAGATCCTTCTCAAAACATCATCAACAGCAGCAGCAGCAACAATAACAACAGCAATTAAAATTTTTTATTTAAATAATATTTTAAAATTTATTTTACATACTAATTGCAGTTCCCCTTCCCTCCTCTCCTCCTGGTCCCCTCCCCCTTCCCATTCACCCCTCTCTCCTTCCTCTCCCCGTTTCCATTCAGAAAGGAACAGGCCTCCTATAGGCTTGAACAAACACGGCACATCAAATTGAGGCAGGGTCAAGCTCCTCCCCTTGTGTCAAAGCTGGGTGAGGTAATCCAGCATGGAGAACAGGTTCCCCAAAGCCAGCTAAGTGCCAGGGACAGGTCCTGATCTCACTGCTAGGAGCTTGACAAACAGACCAAGCTTTACATCTGTCACACATAAGCAGGGTCCCTAGGTCCATCCCATGCAGGCTTCCTAACTGTTGGTCCAGAGTCTATGAGCTCCCATGGGGCTCAGGTCAGCTGTCTCTCTGGTTCCCTGGTCATGACCCCCTGGTTCATCCAACCCCTCCTCCCATTTTGTTTAGCAAGACTTCTGGAGCTCAGCCCAGTGCTTGGTTGTGAATCTCTCCATCCGCTTTCAGTTACTGGATAGAGTATCTCTGATGACAATTAGGGTGATCACCAATCTGATTAGAGTAGATAAGTTCAGGCATCCTTTTCACTATTGCTAGGAGTCTTAGCTGAGGTCATCTTTGTGGGTTCCTGGGGGTTTCCCTGACACCAGGTTTCTCCCTAACCGTGAAATGCCCCTCCCTCACCAAGACATCTATTTTGTTACTCCCTCCTTCATCCCACCCCCAACCTGCCTGCCTCCTGCACCCGGCCTGTCTAGCCTGCTTCCCCATGATCCCATTCCTTCATTCTCCCATCTCTACTCCAGATCACTCAGGAGATCTCTTTTATTTCCCTTCCCAGGGAAATCCATACATCCCTCTTTGGGCCCTCCCTCAACAGCAAAATTCTAAAGTTGCAACAGCACAGGGATGTTATTTCATAGTAACTATGTGGTGTTGCATGGTGTCTGTGTTAAATCCCAACCCTTGGCAGCTTAGAATGTGTTCTTATTTAGAAATAGGTTGTTAAAGGTATAGCTCATATAATTAAAATGAACTGATACTGAAGTACAGTGGATACCTAATCTAATATAACTGGTGACTTCAAGAAAAGAAGTTTGGATACAGAGCATACATACAATACACACAGCAAATAATACACCCTAACAGCACATGTGTGTGTGTGTGTGTGCGCGCGCACACACACACACACACACACACACACACACCACACCACACCTAAAACACAAACACACACATAACACACACAGCAAACACATATACATACCACACAGAACATATACACATAGCATACACACAAAGCACATGCGCTTGCTCTCTCTCTCTCTCTGTCTCACACACAATCTATATTCCAGCACCACACAGCATATGTACTATACATAACACATACACACACACACACATATACACACACACACACACACACACACACACTCCTCCCCATCTTACAAGATGATTGCCACCATCTTACAACCAAGGCAAATACTGGGCTAATATACCCATAAACAAAGAAGTATCAAGGATTGCCAGTAACTGGGGGGTAATTAGCAAAGAGGAAGTTAGGCTCTGTTAGAAGAATATAGTCTTCTTTGAAGGTGTTAACCTTCAATTTCAGACTTCCAGTAAAGTTAGGTTTAGTTGATGCAGTTTCTGGCAAGCTTACAGACTGATGTGCCCTCAGATTGACAGAGCTTAGAAGGTTAGATGCCCCCAGGCTTAGAGTGTATGGGGAAGGTACAGAGACACTCATTCTAACTGGAAGAGAAGAAGCTTGTATGCCATGGTTTATTTCAATAATAACAATACTAAAACAAATAAACTATTAATAATAATAATGTATATGTGTGTAAGAACATACTTGTGCTGAGGCGCACATGTGAAAGTCAAAGCACAACTTGGTAGAGTTGGTTCTCTCTGTTCACCTTTAAATGGGTTCTTCAGATCAAATCCAGGTGCCTCTACCCACTGAGCTAGGGATAGAATGTGGGTCATCCAGCTTGAAAGCAAACACCTTTACCTACTGAACCATCTGGTCAACCTCCAGCATGTGTCTGTTCTTAAATGGAATTTGACATCAAGTGAAGTATACTTAAAAGTTCATATCTGGTAATTTCTTTCCTAGGTACATAATCTGTGTGTAGAGTACTGGTGTGTTATTTTATTCAACTATGGGTCACAAGAGTGGTCCTATAAGATTATAATAGAGCTGAGACATCCCTATTGACTATTGACATCACAGTCAGTGTAATTTGGTGGCTCAATGCATTGTTCACATGTTATTCACAGACCTACCACACTGGTGATCATATAAAAGTACATCATGTATCCTTACTTTGTCTAGTCAAAACAATCCTTTGTGGTAATCCACCACCTCTGGCTTTTACAATCTTTCTGCTCCCTCTTCCATAATGGTTCCTGAGTTTTGGGAAAAGGGAATATAAGATAGCTACTTTTTTTTAACTTTAAAAATGACATTACAACATAATGGATTTCACTGACATCTTCATACAAATGTATCATGAACTTTGCTCATATTAACCTTCATTACTTTCCTCAGTCATCTCTTATTGGTCCTCTTGTTTCTCCAAATGGCCTCCATTCAACTTTCTTATGATTGCATATTGAAGACAAATCTGTTAAGGGTTAACATAGAGTGATGGCCAATTGTTGCTTACAGTCTTATAGTAAAGGTATTTGGATATAATCTGTCTGATTATTCTTGGGAAAGTGGCAGAGGATACTGTGATAGAAACAGATGAACATGTACAGAAAGATGATTAACTCCTAGAACCCATGAATAGATGAATTACTTTTAAACCAGTGTGCAGCTTATCATACAGTGTATAGGGCTGGCGGTGTGGCTCAGTGGTAGAGCACCTGCCTAGAATCCTCAGTGAGGGACTGAGGTGTGCCTCAGAGGTAGAACCTCTATCTAGAATCCCCCAGGGAGGGCCTGGTAGTGTGGCTTAGTGGTAGAGCCCTTGCATAGAATCTACAACTGAGTGGTATAATCATGACTCAGTGGCCTAGAATTCACCCTTGAGGGCCTGGGGATGTGTTTAGTATCTGCTAATGAGATGCTTCAGATGTGGCTCAACATTAGCAAGCTTGATGAGGCTGTGGCTAGATGGTTAGAGCACTTGCCTAATACATGAAAGATCTTTGTTCAGCTTCTAATATTGCAAAAAATTAGTAGAAATAAAATTTAAAAGAGTAAATTTTGATGAGTAAATGGCAATGTCACCACCAAAGGTGTGCTGTGGTTAGAGTGTTACCGCTTTGATTCCAGGCCCTGTTATGGGTTGACAAGATTCAAGAAACAGATGCTAAGGTAGATTTTTTTTTCTTATTAAACTTCATTTAATTTGCATACCAACCACAGTTTCCTCTCCCTCCTTTCTTCCCATTCCCTCTCTGCCCCACTTTCTATCTCTCCCCATCCACTCCTCCTCCGTTTAGAATGGGGCAGGCTCCCATGGGAGTCAACAAAGCATGGCATATCAAGTTGAGGCAGCATCAATCTCTTTCCCCTGCATCAAAGATGGGTGAGGCATCATTGCAATGGGAAATAGGCTCCAAAAAGTCAGCTCATGCACCAGGGACAGTTCCTGGTCACACTGCTAGGGGCCCAACAAGCATACTAAACTACACAACTGTCATCCACATACAGAGCCTAGGTAAATCCCATGCAGGCTCCCTAGCTGCTGGTCCAGAGTCCATGAGCTCCCAGTAGCTCAGGTCAGCTACCTCTGTGGGTTTCCCCATCATGACCTTGACCCCTTCTTGCTCATATAGTCCCTCCTCCCTCTTTTCAACTAGACTCCCAGAACTTGGCCTAGTGATTGTCTGTGGATCTCTGCATCTGCTTCCATAAATTATTGGATCAAACTCTCGGTTGGCAATTAGGGCAGTCACCAATCTGATTACAGAAGAAGGCCAGTTCAGGCACCTCACCCCCCCTCCACTATTGCTTGAGCTATGATCATCCTTGTAGATTCTTGGGAATTTCCTTGGCACAAGGTTTTTTTATAACTCTGAAATGTCTCCCTTCTATCATGATATCTCTTTCATTACTCACCCCTCAGCCCCACCCCAATCCAATCCCTCAAGTTTCCATTCTCCTTCTCCTTCCCTTCCACCTGCCACCCCCAGTTTACCCAGGAGATCTCATCTATTTCCCCTTCCCAGGAAAACCATGCATCCTTCTTAGAGTCTTCTTTGTGTAGATACCTGCAGAGGCCAGAAGATGGTGCTGAATTCCATGGAGCTACAGTAATAAGTGGTTGTGAGCCACCCAGTGTAGGTGTTGGGATATGTACTGGGGTCCTTTGGAAGACTGGCAAATACTCTTGACCACTAAGCCATGTCTCCAGCTACACTTTCCTTCCTCATCTCTTTCTCCTCTTCCCCTTCTTATAACCTCCTGTAGTCAGAAGTTCCTCAGTTTTTCCCAGCCAGTCCTGCTGCCATTTAGTCCCAAATAACCACACAAAGGCTTATATTGATTACAAGCTGTTTAGCCTACCAGCTCAGGTTTATTACTTGCTAAATCTTATGCTTTTGGACTCGACTTGTGTTGCTGCCTGAGAGCCAGATACTGTCTGTCGTGCTGGGGCTGCGACTCTCCTACTCTCCCGACCATGTCTCATTTAGTTGAGCCGCCGCTACCCGTGCACCACCACCACCGCCACCACCACCATCACCACCACCACCACCACCACCACCACCACCACCACCACCACAACAACAACAACAACAAGTGCGAGGAAGGGGAACACCACCCGCTGGCCTCAGCAGTTCCTGGGTGGAGCTACCCATGAACAGCAGCAATGGCAATGTGGGGCTGGAGCGTGTTCCTTCTTCATCCTCAGTCCACAATGGAGAAAATCTTTCTGGATGCACAGCATGAGTCAGGACAGAGCAGCTCAAGAGGGAGTTCTTACTGTGACAGCTCTTCAGCTCAAGAAGATGGACAGATCTTGTTTGATGTTGAGATGCACACCAGCAGGGACCATAGCTCTCAGTCAGAAGAAGAAGTTGTAGATGGAGAAAAAGAAGTTGAGGCTTTGAAGAAAAGTGCAGACTGGGTATCAGACTGGTCCAGTAGATCGGAAAACATCCCACCCAAAGAGTTCTACTTTAGGCACCCCAAACATGCTGTGTCTCTGAGCATGAGGAAGAGTGGAGCCATGAAGAAGGAGGGCATTTTCTCTGCCGAGTTCCTGAAGGTCTTCATCCGTCTCTCTTCCTTTCTCACGTGTTAGCTTTGGGGCTGGGCATCTATATCGGAAAACGACTGAGCACACCTTCCGCCAGCACCTTCTGAGGGAAAGGAAAAGTCTCTGGAAATGCTTGTGGCTGTGAAGTTTGAATTTGAGACCTATTGTAAGCATGAACCCCAATCTACAACTCAATTTTTACATACCCAGTTCTAGTAACTCTCAAATCCAGGATTTTACTCAAACTCTGTTGAGGCATGTTACTAACCTTGTTCCCTTTTTGGCCTGTAAGACACTTTAGAGATTCCTAGCAGAGTTTACTGTCGTCTAGAAATTTTGCAAGGGCTTTTTTTTCAGCAATGCCACCAGCAGGTTATAATCTCATCAACAATGCCATCATCTCCTTAGTACCCCCAGAATTACACCTGCATCATTCCTGCTAGAAGCTGTATTCTAGCCACGCAGCTACATCTTTCTAAATGAGGTCAGGTTTGCAAACAATACTATAAAAGCTTTGTTTGGTTTTTGTTTTCCAGTACAAAAACAAGCTTTCCTAAACTTTATGGTTGTTAAAAGCAAAAGAAAACAAAACCAAAAAAGCGAGAAACAAGGGAAAAATAATATCCTGGGCAATAAAATTTTCTTTAAACCAGCTTCGGAGCTGCTCTTTTCCTGAGCCTCCTGTTGTTTGTAGGAGGCAGCCTGTGTGAGCGACAGACAGGAACTGGGAGAGAAGAACACACTGGCAGATTGTAACTTGGTTAGTGAAAACAGATTGCCCTATTGCAAAGCAGAATTCAACCAAGAGTTGAAATTTCAGATAATGTTTAAAAAGCTTTATTCCTGTTTACAATTTGGAGTGAAAAGCAGGCTTCGTTTTAAGTTTGATGAAAACTGGCTCAGATGTTTGTAAGTCGAGAGGAAAGTGGCACAGAGAACAGCACAGCAGAGTCACTCAGTCGCAGTAAAGACTGGAATGGAGACTCGGCCCATGAGATGAATCTCAGGGTTAATCAGTTGTTGGAACTCCTGGCATTACCTGAGCCAGAGTGATACGCATCCTTCATCTGTCTCATCAGCACCTCACGTCATTCCTTACAGTTTGCAGAACATGTGTAACTTGTAGCTATAAATACTTTGTGCCATTAAAGCTCTCACAAAACCTGAAAAAAAACCTCTTACACTTTAAGTTAGCCCATTATTCCTATCTATGCTTAGCCATGTGGCTTGGTACCTTTTCTCATTACAGCATTCTCATCTTGCTTCCTTTGTGTCTGCTGGCATCTCCCGCTCTGCTCTTCTGCTTCCCAGAATTCTCCTAGTCTGGTTACCCTGCCTCTACTTCCTCTCTAGCTTCTGGCCAATTAGCATTTTATTCAACAAATATTTACAATGACAAATATTGACAATGTACAAGAGTATAGTCCCACAGCAACCTCCTACATCCAATTAGTGCTACACATACATGTGGGGCTATCCACTGAAACATGGGTAACCTACATGGGTCAAACCACTGAAGAAAGATAATTTTCCCTCCATCAGTAGCCAAAAGCTTATCAATTAGGGCTGGGATAATTAAGATAATTTAATTATATGCATGTATGAGAGTTTGAACACATTAGTGTAGGTGGCAGCAGACACCAGAAGAGGGGTATTGAATTCCCTGAGTTACAGGCAGTTGAGAACAGCCCAGTGTGGATGTTGGGAACTGAGCTGAGGTCCTTTTGGGAGAGCAGCAAGTGCTTTTAACTGCTAAACAATTGCTTCATCCTCCAGGAATGAGATATTTCTCACTTTTTTGGAGTTATAATGATCCTAGTATGGATATTTATTTTTTTTGGGAGGGCATAATAAAGAAACCACCAAAAATGGCCACTCCATTAGGAGAAAAGTTTTTTTTGTTGTAAACAAGATGAAGAGAATATCCAGAGGCATTTGGAAAAGTCCAGGCTAGGAAGAAAAAGAAACAGACAGGGCATAGCCAGGACTAGGGAAGTGGGAATAAAATAATATAGTGGAGATAGCAAGAGATAGTGTGTGTGGGGAAACCTTGAGAAGGGCCAGGAGAGTAGTGTGGTAGATTTGAAATGTATAAAAGATATCTGTAAATAGGGAGTATAGGGGCTGGAGGCCAGCATGGACTTTGATACGCAACACAGGCATATGCCAATGGAGAGCCATATCTCCCTTTTGCCAGAGGTAAGGGAGATGACTCCTTTTGGAAGACTGGAACTGTATTCATAAGTTCCTGAGGACTATTGGCTTTTATCTAACCACCAGAAATCCTTTTGTAGTCCAGCCTGAGCTGGACCAACAGAGTCATTTAGAGATATATGTCCAGCCCTTTGGAGTTTGGAGAATTAGAGCATCTTTTGAATCTGACAATATGAAGTCAGACATATGAAGTTCAGACCAGCCTTTCCCCAGTGACTACAAGAATATTTATGGAAGTCCAGGACATAGGTCATGTTCCTGCAGGCTTACAGATGGCTGACACACAGCTGGCAATAGGAGATAAGTGATGGCCTCAGAAGTTTGTGTGCAAGTCATCCTGCTGAGGAGATGGCCCTGTCTTGATGACTCTCTGTTAGGAAGACTGGGGCTTGTAGAATCAGGGAGGCAGGAATACTTCATCCCCATCACATCCTGTGTCTATGTTCCAGGCATTTACAACATCCCTGCTTGGCCACACAGCTCAGAACCCGGCTGCCGAACCATGTTTCCAACCCTGCCTACTTTCTTCTGTCTTGGTGAGTCCTGAGGATTGACCTGGGAAGTATATATTATAGATATGTTTTTTTTCCATACCCACCACTGATTCCCCTCCCTCCCCTCCTCCAAGTCCTCCCTCAGCCCCTCCCCACTTGATCTTCCATCCATTCCCCATGGAGGGTAAGGAATCCCAAGGTGAGTCAGTTCAGGTTTAGCATATGATCTTGGAAGTACTTTAAAACAGTTGCCATGTACAAAGAAATATAAAACATATTGTCAGTGGTGAATTTCAGAACAAGAATGGGGGTCTATGAGGTTCCATTTGTTGGAAGGAAAAGCAGAGACATGATATATTTAGTTTAATTGCTTTGGTTTGCTTAGGCTTGGCTAGGACACTTGAACAGGTGTTTCAGGGTCAGCCACACTTCCCTCCTCTATACCAGGAACAATAGGGTTGTTTGTTCTGTGTGTGTGTGTGTGTGTGTGTGTGTGTGTGTGTGTGTGTGTGTGTGTGCTTGCTTGTGTACCACGGAGATCAGAGGGCATCTTATTTTTTTCCGTCATGTTGAGTCTCCAGAACTGAGCTCAGGCCAAGCATCCTTACTTACTGAGTTATTTCACTGGTCCCCCTTTCGAACCCTCTTTATATCTTTCTTCCTCTTGCTTTTTAAACCTTTATAACCCTTCCCCTTCTTTCTTCACTTGCTTTTTTCCTCCCCTCTATTTTTCTTCTTTTTCTTTTATTTTCTCTTTATTTCACCTTTATTTGTTTCCATGTGGGTTTGATAACATTTGGACTAGTTCAAAAAATTCTTATCTGTCTGTATGTGCTTCAGTAGCAGAGCACATTAGGATCCTTGCCAAATGATACAGGGCAGAGCAGGTGTTTCCTTTGTCCCCTCTTCACCAGGCTGGCACTCTCAGGTTGCATCAGTGTTTTCTTATTTCATCAGAAGAACTTCTTCGCTTAAAGAGGCAAAGCAAACAGGGGCTGTTGAGCTATTGGGAATAAGAGGCATCCTCTGAACACAAGCAACCTCTCATTCACTCTTTAATGCACTTCTGCAGTACTTATTTTGGGCTAGACATTATTTTATGACTCCTCTCTTTGCTTTAAAAAAGACATAACTCATTTAATAACCCACAGCTGAATGAAGCAAGGCCAGTAATTGACCTCTCTTCATAGGTAAATAAGCTAAAACTTTGGGAGGTAAGCACTTTGTCACATAGCAAGGATTCAAATACAAACCAAGACTTTTTTCTACTACCTCTATATTTATTTTTTCTACATGAAAGACCAATTTGATAGTTTATTCTGATTATAAAAATTATTTATATGTGTTATAAACATTTAAATATTATGTTTGTGGCTCTGTTTAAGGACTGTGTTTTATCTCATAGCGGGTCTTTCTTTTCTAATACTCATGCCACACACTTATTTTAGTATTTAATTTATCCATATCTCCACAATTTTAAAATACTTATCTTCTTCCTTTTGTAGGTGGGAGGAGGAACTGATTATTTTTTTCATTGTCATAAAAGATAGATATATTTATAGTGAAAGAAGATGTTGCTTTGATAAATGTCTGCACACAAAATAGCTAGCTCAAGGTAATTAACATATACATTTCATTTATGCTAATATTTATTTATTGATTGATTTTACATCCCAACCAAAATTGTCCTTCCCTCTTTTCTTCCCAGTTCCTCTCCTTTTTTCTCACTTTCTCCCCTCCCCTCAATCACTCCTGCTTCTCTTCAGATATGGGTGAACCTCCCATGGGTATCAGCCGGCCATGGTATATATCAAGTAAGACTAGGCACCTCATCATATGTTAAAGTTGGGTGAGGCAGTATGGTAGGAGGAATGGGTCCTGAAGCAGGCAACATAGTCAGAGGCAACCCCTGATTTCACTGCTAGGATTCTCACAAGAACACCATATATATGTTAATTTTTCAAATGATGAGAATTTTTCAGAATAAGATATTATATGTTATTATCCCTCAGCATTGAAAATTCCTGTAACAGAGTCCATTTGGCCATTCTGGCTCTTCTTACCCCAATGTACCCTAACAGTCTCCAGCTCATTAACTTCTCTTTCCTCAGCTTCTCATCCATGTATAACCCTTCCATTTCAGCCACGTGCCCTCCTGCTGCTCTCTTGGGGCCCCCTCCTGCCCTTTCTCTTAGTCTGTTCCTTTCAATACCCCTCCCTTTTTTCCCTCATGGCCTAGTTCAGTTCACTGGCCACGTTTAGCCTGCTACTTTCTCTCCCTGCTCTGGATGCTTGCCTTGCTCTTGGGCAGTACTCTCCCTCATATCTACAATAAAAGCCTTTCCCTCAACCATGAAAATATGTTATTATTAAAAACAAACAAGCTTGGAGCTGGAGAGATGATTGCTCAGAGGTTCAGAGCGCTGTCTGTTCTTCCAGGGGTCTTGAGTTCAATTCCCAGCAACCACCTGGTGGTTCAAAACCATCTGTAATGAGATATGGCACCCTCTTCTGGCATACACGCAGACAGAACACTGTATACACAATAAATAAATAAATCTTAAAAACAAAACAAAACTGAAACAATCCATACATAGCATGTGGCACACTAACAAGACCCGACAGGCTCAAGCCAGCCAGAGACCTATCCCTAATGAATTAGTTGTTTACAACTGATGCCCACTGGCAAAGGGAAAGTCAGTTTTCTCTAATGGAGTGTTACTGGTTATATAGTACTCCATATTCCAGGGCGGGTCCATGCTGTGGGGTAGTTGGATAACACAAAATAGGCTCCATTTTTTGTGGGCTTTTTTTTTTTTTTTTGTCTAATTGCTTTTGTTTGTTTGTTTTGACTTTTTTGAAAGAAAAGATAGAAAGAATATGAAGTTGAGTGGATATGGAGGTGAGGAGGATTTTGGAGGAAGTGGGGGAGGGAACACATGATCAAAATATATTGTGTGAAAAATTATTTTAATAAAGAACAAACCAATTTAAAAACATTATTATAAAAAGTTACAACTCTCCCCCAACCAATCACACACACACACACACACACACACACACACACACACACACACACAGACACAGAGACAGAAATGGAGAGAAATTAACCAGACCAGAAGATCATACAACTTAATGAACTTCTGTATAATTGGAGTAGACATTCAGACTAGAAGCTATGGAGCTTCAACATTGGATTTTACACTTTCACTATCAAATATACTTTTATGCTCTTGTCTATATTAGGTTAGAGTTTTATTTCTGTGAAGTGACACCATGATCATGGCAACTCTTATAAAGGAAAACATTTTTGGGGCAGATTACAATTCAGAGGTTTAGTCCATTATCATCAAGATGGGAAGCATGGCGGTGTCCAGGCAGACAAGGTGCTGGAGGAGGAGCTGAGAGTTCTACATCTGAATCCTCAGGCAGCAGGAAGAGAATGCCACTTTGGGTTTACCTTGAGCTTCTGAGATCTTACAGTCCACTCTCAGTGACACACTTCCTTCAACAAGGCCACACCCACTCCAACGAGGCCACACCTACTCCAACAAGGCCACACCCACTCCAACAAGGCCACACCTACTCAACAAGACCATACCCACTCCAACAAGGCCACACCTACT